>JACSYO010000710.1:0-14108 GCA_016806645.1 Ophiodon elongatus | reverse complement strand
TCCCACACCGATCCAAACAAGTGACACACATTATGTGCATATGCAGAGTCGGTATATATCGTCACTCGCTTACCTTCTGCCAACAAACACGCTTCAGTTAGCCCCACAAGCTCCGCAAGTTGTGCAGATGCAGGCTGTGGTATCACTTCAGCCTTCTCAACAGCAAATCCAGTTCCTTGGGCTTTTACTACTGCATAGCCAGCACTTAATTTATCGCCCACACGATAACAAGACCCATCAGTCCAATACTCCAGGTCCACCTCATGCAATGGGAGGGCTTGTAAATCTGATCTAAGCCTAGAGTATTTCTCTGCTTCTTGAACACAATCGTGTGGCTCACCGTCTTCTGGAGTGGGCAAATTTGCCGCTGGATTCACCGTAACACACCTTGCACACGTAACATCTTCCTGCTCTAAGAGCCTATGATAGTCTCTGAGCCTAGACATAGTCAAATTGTTCTTACCATAATTCAAAAGATTTCTTAGACTATGATGTGTAAGAATTGTCACTGGATAACCCATTGTTACAGATGATGCTTTATTGTACATTAGAGAAACTCCCACCATTGCTCTGTAGCACAGTGGTAGCCCTAACTCTACTTCTGAATAAGCAGTGGAGTAGTACGAAATAGGTTGAGGACTCGTCCCCGTACCTGTTGCTTGACAAAGAACTGCACTTGCATATTTACCCCCAGTAGAAGTAAATACATATAACAAGAAATTCTTAGAGTAGTCTGGAATTGCTAGCCAATACTGCAGTTTCTTCAGAGAGGCCTTGTGGCCCTTTCCTGCCAGTATTTGTAGCAATTTAATTGAGTCCTTATGACATGTCTCCTCATGTGGTGAACAAATGATGATGTCATCCACGTATTGAATTACAGTGCTTTTTAATACCTGATCTATCCCAACCAAATCATCTTTCAATATTTTATTGAAAATGTGAGGACTATGTTTGAACCCTTGTGGCAGTCTCTCATACTCATAAGATTGTCCATTGTACGTGAACCCAAATAAGCTTTGATTTTCCCTACTCAGTGGAACACTGAAAAACGCACCACATAAATCTAACACTGTGAAATGTGTCGCATTTGGAGGAAGTTGGTCTAACAAAGTATGTGGATCCGGCACTTCTGCTTGAAAATCCGCCACCACTTCATTCACCGCTCTCAAATCATGTGTCAGGCGATATGAATCATCTGGCTTCTTTACAGGCAACAAAGGCGTGTTGCTCTGGGGATCCTGTGTTATCCTCAAAACACCCGCCTTTAAAAGTCCTTCAATCTGTGGTTCAATTCCTCGGATTGGCTCTTCCTTCAGTGGATACTGGTTCTTCCAAGGTGGTCTGACTCCTGGTCGGAGTTCAATTCTTACTGGTTGGGCTGACTTCACAAGTCCAATATCGGTACTATGCCGAGACCACAAACATTCTGGAACTTGTTGTAGCATCTCTTCTCTCATTGAGTCTGAGTCCATCTTAGCACTGCAAATTGACTCATGTGTCATCTGCACAGTTTGTGGCTGTCCTTGTCCTTGAGTAGAGATCATAATCTTAATGAACTTCTGATCCTCACTTCTCCAGATGGCAATATTCTCTTTTACTGGTGTAAAAACAGCTTCTTCTGCTTCTGCCATCATTTCTCCTACCTGCTTCTGCGTATGTTCTTCACACACCAACAAGGTCACATGTGGCACACTCTTCTCGATATCAAACTCTTTGTCCAAATAGTCATCTCCGTGTATCCTCATAGCTGCTCCTTGTGGTCCCAAAATTATACAGCCCGCATTAAGTTGCACTTGCTTTGGTTGGCGACTCAACCATTCTTCTGCGTTTGGTTGAGCATCATTATTGAAATACTTGAGCGTGCAGTGAAATGGATACTCTGGAAGCTTTGCGTCGGGCATATTTGCGATGATAAACTTTTCCCACAACTTAGCTGGCTCAAAAAAATCTCCATTAAGACTTCCGATCCAAAATACTGTAGAAGCTTCCGTCTCTGTTGTCATCAATGATTGGTAAACAATCTCGTTTGGCACTTCAACCTGACAGCCGTCTGGTTTACAGACTTACTTGGTTCCGGGCCTCTGTAAGGGTTCACCGGTCCTCTGGGTGACCCTGATTGGCCCCTGAATCCTCCTCTGGAGTTTCCTCTGGAGTTTCCTCTGAAATTTCCTCTGAAATTCCCTCTGAAATTCCCTCTGAAATTTCCTCCTGACCTGTTGCACTCACGGGCAAAGTGGCCTAATTGTCCACAAGTATAACATTCGTCTGATTGCTGTTGAAAATTTGGATTAAACCTTCCTCCTCTTGATCCTCTCTCGCTTGATCAAAGGCTGGCTGTGTGTAGGAGACGACTGGAACCACCGGTGATGGCTGGAACGACTGGAGCTGAACCTGGTTCGGCTGTGGTTGTGGTAATAGTTGATTTAGTGGAGCCTGATTCTGCATAACCAGAGCCTGCTTCTTCTCCATCCTCTTGTTATCCATCAGTTGTATTTGATTAAGTTTCCTGAGGGTCTCTTGGTCCTGGTCTTTCTGATCACGTTCCTTTTTCCTATACAGCTCCACTTGGTGTGCTATATGATCCGTATACACACCCTTTGCCATGCTTCCAAGACCAACCACCTCTGCCAGTTTGCTTCTTACTGGCAGGGGCAACCCCTTCTGTACGCTGGCTCGCAAAATTGACTGCTCCATTTGATTCAAATCCGGGTCATTTCCTGTGACATTTCTCCACACTTGATGAGCTCTTGACATATAGACCCTCGGGTTTTCTTCCTGTCCCAGTGGTTCAATGAAAATATTGTCCGGATGTACATTTGTCGGAAATGTATCTTTCAGCGCTCCGCACACTCGACCTCTACTTGCAGCAAACAGCTCTGAATCATTCACAGCAGTTCCCACATATCGATCAAGTCCAGCTTTCTGTAGAATCTCTCCCATAGCATGAACTCCAACGAGATTAGCCAAGAGTCTCTCAATATCCCCAATGGCAGGTTGTTCTCCCACCATAATCTCTTCCAACTTCGAAATCCAAGGATGTGCTCCATCTTGAAGAGTAGGTAACTTTTCAAGTATGTTTGACATATCTGTACTCTGCCAAGGCTTATACTCCAAACTCTGTCCTCGGATGATCACTGGAAATATGCTCTTGGGTGTCGACTGTTTTCTAGAGCGCAATCTACTTTTCATGCCCGATCGTTTGGCGCCTTCTTTCTCTAGCTCTTCCTTCCGTATCTGCAACTCCTCTAACTGGTTCTCCAGTGTTCTTTGTTTTTCTGGAATATCAGTTTTTCTCATGTCACAGAGGCATCGGTCCATGCTTACTTCGACCTCTCTTAAAGTCCTCCGTGAGTCCTCTTCATTGCTGTCTCCATCCTCACTGTCATTAGTGGTAACATCTCCTCTCTTCTCCGCTCTGGCCAGCATCCGCCTGACTGCAGGGTCATATCCTCCCATGCTCTCTTCCAGATCACTTTGATCACTCTCGTCTCTATATTCCAGCCTTTGTATCCTAGTTCCCAACCTCGTTTTCTTCATCCACTTGGAATTTGGATACATCGTTGTAGTTGTCTCCGCTTGTCCTGTTTCTATTATTTTGTCCTCCTTGTCTCTGATATGATAGTTACCCTCCTGACTGATCACTGGGATCTGAGGATAGATTTTCTCAGACTTCGTCCCTACCTCATAAGGTGGCGGTCTTTTCACTGCGTTCATATGTGAGAAAAATGTATTGGTGTCTTCCAACAGTTTTTCTGTTTGTTTTGTGTTTTGTCTTATTTCTTCTGCGTTTTTATCTCTCTTATCGTTTGCAGCTTTGATCAGTTTCTGTCCCTCATTTTCAAACAACTGGAGAATGCCAAGCTCCACTTGCCTCTTTTCTTTGCGTTTTTCTCCCTTGTTTCCCTTCTTTTGCTCTGCCTTGTATGTGGATACAAGTACCTGCATTATTTTGATTACATCTGGGTTAAGAGTCCCCTCCACTGGCCATGGTTGGTCAATTTCAGGCCAGCGTTTATGCCATTTTTCCGATATTTTTGCAATGTTTGCGATGTCTCTAACTAAAGGATTATTCTTCTGTACTACATCAACAGGAGTGATTACTTTTGGATTTTTAGTGTCCTTTTTTCCCATTATAACGGCTTCCTTATGTTCCTTTTTTTACTTTAAGAAGTAATTGCTAGGATTAAAACTACTTAAAGCTATTTAGATTACTACTTCTCCCCCCCTTTTTTTTTTTTTTTTAATCAATTACCCAATTAACCAATTAACGAATTAACAAATTAGCCAATTAACAAATTAACCAATGAACCAATGAACCAATCAACCAATCAACCAATCAACCAATTAACAAATTAGCAAATTAACAAATTAGCAAATTAACAAATTAGCAAATTAACAAATTAGCAAATTAACAAATTAGCAAATTAACAAATTAACCAATGAACCAATGAACCAATCAACCAAGCAACCAATTAACAAATTCGCAAATTAACAAATTAACCAATGAACCAATGAACTAATGAACCAATCAACCAAGCAACCAATTAACAAATTAGCAAATTAACAAATTAACCAATGAACCAATGAACCAATGAACCAATCAACCAATGAACCAATCAACCAAGCAACCAATTAACAAATTAGCAAATTAACAAATTAACCAATGAACCAATGAACCAATGAACCAATCAACCAATCAACCAATCAACCAAGCAACCAATTAACAAATTAGCAAATTAACAAATTAACCAATCAACCAATCAACCAATCAACCAATTACTCAATTAATTAAGCCATTCATGTATTAAACCCACAACTTCACCCCAGTCAATAATGAAATTGATTTGACGCCACAGGATCAAGAGCTCATTAATGCAATATCACAACTCAGAGTCCGCTTATAATATTTGACAAAAAGATCACGCGCTCCCACAAGTGACTGACTGTCACCAAATGTGGTCTTAATCTCTGTAAGACAATCGCCTAATTATCACCCAATATTCAGCTCAAATCGACAAACAGTCACAATATTGAATGTCCACCACAGCACAGATCAGAACAAACCACGCACAAACAACAAAACTGACATCTGCAATTGTCAGCAGAGTTTAGACCAAACAGTCATATGCCATTAATTAATTAAATGCATTAACTGGTCAATCAGTTGCCAAGCCTTCTATTTATTTATTTATTTATTTCTTTTAACTGACTACAGCATGTAGTCTTTCATGTGTATGTGAGCAAGTCAATATTCTTCTAGGCTTGTCACCACCCTGCCCACCTACCTGCCCACGTCCTTATACCCAAACGCCCATTCCGTGATGTACCGGCCAGCTGCCTTGTCTTCAGTCTCAGTTCTCATTCACCGTAAATGAAATAAAAGACAAGAAACAGGCAATGATTTAGTCTCTTATGAACCCATTAGGTCCCTTTAACAACATCATAAACTTAATTCCCAAATCAAACCCCTAATTAAACATTGTAGAATTTAATGAAAACCAAATGAGACAAAAAGTTCAAACGGCAAATGAACTTTGTGTCACAAGAAAGTGTTAACCTCAGTGAGCACTTTCACACACACACATTCCGACCTGCACACGAAGGAATTTTGAGACGAGTGAGGGGGAGGGAGGGGGAGTTCAAGGGCTATCCTTCTTAAAAGAAGTTCATTGTCTATTTAATAACTCATTTGTTATACTACGTCCCTTTTAAGAAGAGCTCATGTTTATTTAATAACTCATTTATTTCATCACGTCCTCTCAAAAGAAGCTCATGTTTATTTACCAACTTATTTATTTCATTATGTCCTCTCAAAAGAAGCTCATGCTTATATACCAACTCATTTATTTCATTACGTCTTCTCAAAAGAAGCTCATGCTTATTTACCAACTCATTTCTTTCATTACGTCTTCTCAAAAGAAGCTCATGTTTAACAAAATATCTGTCTTTACAAGTTATTAAACGTCCCGGTCTCAAATCACAACCTATGTACGTTTATTCAATCATAATGTGTTTTATCTTTTAACTTTAAACATATATATTCTCCTCCTCTGCAGTTTTTCATACACACACGCACGATACCCAACGCACACACATTTTTCACCAGGCTCTCCTCATCTCAAAGAAAACACACACACACACTTATTTTGTTCCCAAAAAACAAAAACACCCCATTCATACCACACATTCATATAGCATGCTTTTTGCCGCTCTTTCCTTTCTTTTTCTTATAAAATTTATGCTACCTTCTGAGATGTAAATATTCGATGAGAGGCTGCATCAGACACTGTTTGTCAACAAATGTCAGAGTGGGAACAGTCAATCGAATTTTGATTCTACACTCTCCAGTTATTAAACTGACCATAAGGTGTTGTTCCAGGTTTTTTCGGCTCATACTATCAGCTCCTTCACTGAGGGCTTATCTACTCAGATTCTGCGGCTCAGTCATATGATCATTTCCTTTAATCTTATCTCTCTCTTATTTCTCTGTCTCTTATCACTTTTTACATTTATTTATTCAAATTACCTGGATCCAGGTTTCCCAATTTGTCTTTCTATCTTAATTCCTGACTATGTCAAAGCCATTGTTACGCAGTGACTAATATGCAAGTGTCTTACCGTTAAGAAGTTGAGGGCCCAATCTTCATTAATCTTGCACGATACTATTTAGCACACCTTATCATTACAATGAAGCTATTCTAAACTATTCCTTGTATCTCTTATACTTCTTTCCTTCACTTTTTTATCTTCTCTATACTCATTCCCCCTTTTTGCGTAGTACCCTACGCAAATAAAATCAAATTTAGCACGGAGCCTCACTTCAAACATCAAACCAACAGGACATGTCCATAAAAAGAAGGTTCTTATTTACGGTGTGACCAAGCAATTACACATAACAGCCCCAATGAACGGACCAGAGTCCAATCGAGTGAGAAATGCTCACCGTATGTGAAGTTGCCGGAGGATCCGCAGGCCACATCACGTCCGGAGTTCGTGACGCCAAGTTTGTCGTATATTTCAATTCAGTGATGTTGGAGTGATGATGAAGGAATCTCCGCGGACACTGTTCTTGCTGGTATAATGAAGTTTATTACAAACAAGCAACATATGTCAAGACGGGCGACATGTACACCCGGAGAGTCCCAAAGTTGAACAGAACTCTACCCGTCGGGGCTCTCCCGATCACTCATATATGGATGTTGTTTACGCCCCAGACTTGAGGATAAAATGACATCACAAACAGGGCCCCCAATGAAATATATGTTTCGGACATATGTATACATTCTCCTACATCCTCCAGGCCTAGAACATTTCCCAGAGGGGTCACCCAGCGGGCACCAGATGTGTAACATCAACAGTGGATCCAACATTTCAAAGTCCCGGGCCCCTTCACGTATGCTATCTTCATGCCTTATAAGGGCAAAATATACTACAGTAGCTTTTAGGCAGAAAAATGATGAGAACATCATGTATTCATGAAATTAACATGAAACTTGAAAGTTTGCTGTTCTGGGAAATTCTTTTGAGGAAAATCAAGTAAACAGTGTATTTTTCAACAAATTCCACTTCTGGAGTCTTACCAGCCGAAAAGGCTTTTGAGAGCATACAATGTGGAAATGCAGCTTTAAAGCAGAAAACTGATGTAAACGTAATGTATTCATGAAATTAACATGAAACTTGAGAGTCTGCTGTTCTGGGACAATGTATTGAGGAAAATCAAGTAAACTGTGTATATTTCAATAAATTCAACTTTTCGCTTCTTGCTAGCCGAAACGTATTTTAAGACAAAAAAGAATTGAATATAACATGAACTATGAACTTCTGCTATTCTGGGAGACCTTATAGAGGAATATCAAGTAAACTGTGTATTTTGTAACAAAATCCACTTTTGGCCTGTTCGCTGGCTGAAACGCCTTTTGAGACCATACAAACTGAAAATTCATTTTTAAGGCAGGAAAGTGATGGACACATCATATATTCATGAATATAACATGAACTATGAACGTCTGCTATCTGGGAGACTTTATACAGGAATATCAAGTAAACTGTGTATTTTGTAACAAAATCCAATTTTGGCCTGTTCGCTGGCTGAAACGCCTTTTTAGACCATAAAAACTGAAAATGCAGCTGTAAGGCAGAAAAGTGATGGACACATCAAATATCCATGTACATAACATAATACTTGAGATTTTGCTAATTGGGATACTTTGTAGAGGAATATCAAGTAAAATGTGCATTTTGCAACAAAATCCACTTTTGGACTGTTCGCAGGCTGAAACGGCTTTTAAGACCATAAAAAATGAAAATGCAGCTGTAAGGCAGAAAAGTGATGGAAACATCAAATATCCATGTACATAACATGATACTTGAGATTCTGCTATTCTAGGAGACCTTATAGAGGAATATCAAGTAAACTGTGTATTTTGAAACAAAATCCACTTTTGGACTGTTCGCAGGCTGAAAAGCCTTTTAAGACCATAAAAAATGAAAATGCAGCTGTAAGGCAGAAAAGTGATTGAAACATCAAATATCCATGTACATAACATGACACTTGAGATTCTGCTATTCTAGGAGACCTTACAGAGGAATATCAAGTAAACTGTGTATTTTGTAACAAAATCCACTTTTGGACTGTTCGCAGGCTGAAACGCCTTTTAAGACCATAAAAAATAATAATGCAGCTGTAAGGCAGAAAAGTGATGGAAACATCAAATATCCATGTACATAACATGACACTTGAGATTTTTCTAATTTGGGATACTTTGTAGAGGAATATCAAGTAAAATGTGCATTTTGCAACAAAATCCACTTTTGGACTGATTGCAGGCTGAAACGCCTTTTGAGACCATAAAAAATGAAAATGTAGCTGTGAGGCCAAAACGTGATGGTAACATCACATCTTCATGAATATAACATGATACTTGAGATTTTGCTATTCTAGGAGACCTTATAGAGGAATATCAAGTAAACTGTGTATTTTGTAACAAAATCCACTTTTGGACTCTTCGCAGGCTGAAACGCCTTTTAAGACCATAAAAAATGAAAATGCAGCTGTAAGGCAGAAAAGTGATGGAAACATCAAATATCCATGTACATAACATGATACTTGAGATTCTGCTATTCTAGGAGACCTTATAGAGGAATATCAAGTAAACTGTGTATTTTGTAACAAAATCCACTTTTGGACTGTTCGCAGGCTGAAACGCCTTTTAAGACCATAAAAAATGAAAATGCAGCTGTAAGGCAGAAAAGTGATGGAAACATCAAATATCCATGTACATAACATGATACTTGAGATTTTGCTAATTTGGGATACTTTGTAGAGGAATATCAAGTAAAATGTGCATTTTGCAACAAAATCCACTTTTGGACTGTTTGTAGGCTGAAACGCCTTTTAAGACCATAAAAAATGAAAATGTAGCTGTGAGGCCAAAACGTGATGGTAACATCACATCTTCATGAATATAACATGATACTTGAGATTCTGCTATTCTAGGAGACCTTATAGAGGAATATCAAGTAAACTGTGTATTTTGCAACAAAATCCACCATTGGACTGTTCGCAGGCTGAAACGCCTTTTAAGACCATAAAAAATGAAAATGCAGCTGTGAGGCCAAAACTTGATGGTAACATCACATATTCATGAATATAACATGAACCATGAACGTCTGCTATTCTGGGAGACTTTATAGAGGAATATAAAGTAAACTGTGTATTTTATAACAAAATCCACTTTTGACTGTTCGTAGGCTGAAACGCCTTTTAAGACCATAAAAAATGAAAATGCAGCTGTAAGGCAGGAAAGTGATGGACACATCAAATATCCATGTACATAACATGATACTTGAGATTTTGCTAATTTGGGATACTTTGTAGAGGAATATCAAGTAAACTGTGTATTTTGTAACAAAATCCACTTTTGGACTGTTCGCAGGCTGAAACGCCTTTTAAGACCATAAAAAATGAAAATGCAGCTGTAAGGCAGAAAAGTGATGGAAACATCAAATATCCATGTACATAACATGACACTTGAGATTCTGCTATTCTAAGAGACCTTACAGAGGAATATCAAGTAAACTGTGTATTTTGTAACAAAATCCACTTTTGGACTGTTCGCAGGCTGAAAAACCTTTTAAGACCATAAAAAATAATAATGCAGCTGTAAGGCAGAAAAGTGATGGAAACATCAAATATCCATGTACATAACATGACACTTGAGATTTTTCTAATTTGGGATACTTTGTAGAGGAATATCAAGTAAAATGTGCATTTTGCAACAAAATCCACTTTTGGACTGATTGCAGGCTGAAACGCCTTTTGAGACCATAAAAAATGAAAATGTAGCTGTGAGGCCAAAACGTGATGGTAACATCACATCTTCATGAATATAACATGATACTTGAGATTCTGCTATTCTAGGAGACCTTATAGAGGAATATCAAGTAAACTGTGTATTTTGTAACAAAATCCACTTTTGGACTGTTCGCAGGCTGAAACGCCTTTTAAGACCATAAAAAATGAAAATGCAGCTGTAAGGCAGAAAAATGATGGAAACATCAAATATCCATGTACATAACATGATACTTGAGATTCTGCTATTCTAGGAGACCTTAAAGAGGAATATCAAGTAAACTGTGTATTTTGCAACAAAATCCACCATTGGACTGTTCGCAGGCTGAAACGCCTTTTAAGACCATAAAAAATGAAAATGCAGCTATGAGGCCAAAACTTGATGGTAACATCACATATTCATGAATATAACATGAACCATGAACGTCGCTATTCTGGGAGACTTTATAGAGGAATATAAAGTAAACTGTGTATTTTATAACAAAATCCACTTTTGACTGTTCGCAGGCTGAAACGCCTTTTAAGACCATAAAAAATGAAAATGCAGCTGTAAGGCAGGAAAGTGATGGACACATCAAATATCCATGTACATAACATGATACTTGAGATTTTGCTAATTTGGGATACTTTGTAGAGGAATATCAAGTAAACTGTGTATTTTGTAACAAAATCCACTTTTGGACTGTTCGCAGGCTGAAACGCCTTTTAAGACCATAAAAAATGAAAATGCAGCTGTAAGGCAGAAAAGTGATTGAAACATCAAATATCCATGTACATAACATGACACTTGAGATTCTGCTATTCTAAGAGACCTTACAGAGGAATATCAAGTAAACTGTGTATTTTGTAACAAAATCCACTTTTGGACTGTTCGCAGGCTGAAACGCCTTTTAAGACCATAAAAAATAATAATGCAGCTGTAAGGCAGAAAAGTGATGGAAACATCAAATATCCATGTACATAACATGACACTTGAGATTCTGCTATTCTAAGAGACCTTACAGAGGAATATCAAGTAAACTGTGTATTTTGTAACAAAATCCACTTTTGGACTGTTCGCAGGCTGAAAAACCTTTTAAGACCATAAAAAATAATAATGCAGCTGTAAGGCAGAAAAGTGATGGAAACATCAAATATCCATGTACATAACATGACACTTGAGATTTTTCTAATTTGGGATACTTTGTAGAGGAATATCAAGTAAAATGTGCATTTTGCAACAAAATCCACTTTTGGACTGATTGCAGGCTGAAACGCCTTTTGAGACCATAAAAAATGAAAATGTAGCTGTGAGGCCAAAACGTGATGGTAACATCACATCTTCATGAATATAACATGATACTTGAGATTCTGCTATTCTAGGAGACCTTATAGAGGAATATCAAGTAAACTGTGTATTTTGTAACAAAATCCACTTTTGGACTGTTCGCAGGCTGAAACGCCTTTTAAGACCATAAAAAATGAAAATGCAGCTGTAAGGCAGAAAAGTGATGGAAACATCAAATATCCATGTACATAACATGATACTTGAGATTCTGCTATTCTAGGAGACCTTAAAGAGGAATATCAAGTAAACTGTGTATTTTGCAACAAAATCCACCATTGGACTGTTCGCAGGCTGAAACGCCTTTTAAGACCATAAAAAATGAAAATGCAGCTGTAAGGCAGAAAAGTGATGGAAACATCAAATATCCATGTACATAACATGATACTTGAGATTTTGCTAATTTGGGATACTTTGTAGAGGAATATCAAGTAAAATGTGCATTTTGCAACAAAATCCACTTTTGGATTGATCGCAGGCTGAAACGCCTTTTGAGACCATAAAAACCGAAAATTCATTTTTAAGGCAGGAAAGTGATGTAAACATCATGTATTCATGAATATAACATGATACTTGAGATTCTGCTATTCTAGGAGACCTTATAGAGGAATATCAAGTAAACTGTGTATTTTGTAACAAAATCCACTTTTGGACTGTTCGCAAGCTAAAAAGCCTTTTAAGACCATAAAAAATGAAAATGCAGCTGTAAAGCAGAAAAGTGATGGAAACATCAAATATCCATGTACATAACATGATACTTGATATTTTGCTAATTTGGGATACTTTCTAGAGGAATATCAAGTAAAATGTGTATTTTGCAACAAAATCGACTTTTGGCTTGTTCGCAGGCTGAAACGCCTTTTGAGACCATAAAAACTGAAAATGCAGCTGTAAGGCAGAAAAGTGATGTAAACGTAATGTATAACATGAAACGTGAGAGTCTGCTGTTCTGGGACAATGTATTGAGGAAAATCAAGTATACTGTGTATTTTTCAATAAATTCCACATTTGGACTCTTCCCAGCCCGAAACGTATTTTAAGAGCATAAAACGTGGAAATGCAGCTTTAAGCCAGAAGAATGATGAGAACATCATACATTCATGAAATTAACATGAAACTTGTGAGTCTTTCGGAAATATTTTGGGAAAATCAAGTAAACAGTGTATTTTCAACAAATCACTGAGTCTTACCAGCCGACGTCTTTTAGACATACAACGTGAAATGCACTTTAAGCAGAAAAATGATAAACATCATACATTCATAAATTAACATGAAACTTGTGAGTCGGCTGTTCTGGGACAACGTATTGAAGAAAATCAAGTAAACTGTGTATTTTTCAACAAAATCCCTTTGGCCTCTTCCCAGCCAGAAACATCCAAGAGCACACAACGTGGAATTGCAGCTTTCAGGCAGAAAAATTATGAGAACATCATGTATTTTTCAAAAAAATCCACTTTTGGCAACCAGCCAGAAACATCTTTTAAGAGCATACAACGTGGAAATGCAGCTTTAAGTCAGAAAAATGATGAGAACATCATGTATTCATGAAATTTAGATGAAACTTGAAAGTTTGCTGTTCTTGGAAATTCTTTTGAGGAAAATCAAGTAAACAGTGTATTTTTCAACAAAATCCACTTTTGGCCTCTTCCCAGCCAGAAACGTATTTTAAGATAATACAACGTGGAAATGCAGCTTTAAGGCAGAAACAAATAAGAACATCATACATTCATGAAATTAACATGAAACTTGAAAGTCAGCTGTTCTGGGAAAACCTATTGAGGAAAATCAAGTAAACAGTGTATTTTTCAACAAAATCCACTTTTGGCCTCTTCCCAGCCAGAAACATCTTTAAGAGCATACAACGTGGAAATGCAGCTTTAAGTCAGAAAAATTATGAGAACATCATGTATCAAAAACAAAACACAAAAAAACAAAAACTGTATTTTTCAACAAAATCCACTTTTGGCAACTTCCCAGCCAGAAACATCTTTTAAGAGCATACAACGTGGAAATGCAGCTTTAAGTCAGAAAAATGATGAGAACATCATGTATTCATGAAATTAACATGAAACTTGAGAGTATGCTGTTCTGGGACAATGTATTGAGGAAAATCAAGTAAACAGTGTATTTTTCAACAAAATCCACTTTTGCAATCTTCCCACCCAAAACAAATTTAAAGAGAATACAACATGGAAATGTAGCTTTTAGGCAGAAAAATGATAAGAACATCATGTATTCATGAAATTAACATGAAACTTGAAAGTTTGCTGTTCTGGGAAAATCTATTGAGGAAAATCAAGTAAACAGTGTATTTTTCAACAAAATCCACTTTTGGCCTCTTACCAGCCAGAAAAGTCTTTTCAGACCATAAATACTGAAAATGCAGCTTTAAGTCAGAAAAGTGACGAGAACATCATGTATTCATGAAATTAA
>JACSYO010000709.1:5000-37762 GCA_016806645.1 Ophiodon elongatus | reverse complement strand
TACTAAATGAAGCTGACTGAGCAACAGGAATGAGTCGTCTGATGTCACACATTAATATTTGATGTCTCTCCGTGTTCATCTCCTTCCAGGAGTCTCTCTGATTGTCCTCTCGACCTCACACCTCGAAGCCGTCCTCGTATCCCCTCAGGTCTCGTCTCCTCCACTCGTCACCTCCACTCGTCTCCTCCACTCGTCTCCTCCTCTCCTCCCGACAGCAGAGAGGAGGTGAAATGAGGCTGATGGTGGGGTGTTGAATGTATACGTGACTTTTCTTCCTTCCTTCCTCCTCCTCTTCCTCCTCCTCCTCCTCTTTCTCCTCCTCCTCCTCCTCCTCCTCCTCCTCTTCTCCTCCTCCTCCTCCTCCTCTTCTCCTCCTCCTCCTCCTCCTCCTCTTCCTCCTCCTCCTCCTCCTCTCTCCTCCTCCTCCTCCTCCTCTTCTTCCTCCTCCTCCTCCTCTCCTCCTTCTCTCCTCTCCTCCTCCTCTTCTCTTCCTCCTCCTTCCTCCTCCTCCTCTCCTCCTCCTCCTCCTCCTCCTCTCCTCCTCTCTTCTCCTCCTCCTCCTTCTTCCTCTCCTCCTCCTCCTCCTCCTCTCCCTCTCTCCTCCTCCTTCTCTCCTCTTTCTATGTACGAGGTTTGAATAGCCGACCCACGATGAGAAGAGGAGAACCAAACGTCGTCACCTCTGAAGTTTGTCTTTTATATAAAACATTTAATGTTTCACCACGCTGATGCCATGACATGTGGTTTCCACGTGCATGATCCCCAGAGGATGAATCATATCAGTGATCCTCTGACTCGGTTACAGGAGACTTTATGTAAATAGATTAATTCAACATTTCTACCTGCAGTTCAGCTTTGAGCCACAGGAGGGCGCCTGAACGAGAACCTGATGACAGGACGACAGACTCCACCTTGATGGGTTTATTTGGTCTTATTCATAAAGTATTGAACATGTGTACATGTTTTCAATAACACATGTATCTCTTCTCAATGGCTGGTTTACATAAGATAAGATCTCACGATCATTTATAGATAAGACCTTTGTAATATTTAAAGAGAACTGTATGGATGATCAATTAATTAGTTTTCTCCCTTTTTTCTGCAAGAATTTGAATCAAAATCTGGATCTGCAATGAGAGGATTTTCTGATTTTCTCTTTTATATGATTAAAAACTGGATATATTTTAATTTTGGACTGCCTCTGGCATTAATATATATATAATTGAAATGATATATATCCTGTTATAAACTGGAAACAAGTGAATCAGTTGTGTTGATGAGATGTTGCACATCGTGAGCTCAGCTGGTGAGAGTGAAGATTTAAACGAGAGATTTGAGGGTGAAGAGGAGAGGAAAGGTTAAAGGTGAAAGTTAAAGGTTAAACACTGATTGGTTGTTTACAAAGTCACATGATCAGAGATCAGAGACTAGAGACACATCATGATGGCCTGATCACATGATCTACTGATCACATGACTGATCATGTTCTACGATCACATGATCTACTGATCACATGACTCAGATCAAATGATCACATGATCTACTGATCACATGATCACATGTTCTACTGATCACATGATCTACTGATCACATGATCACATGTTCTACTGATCACATGATCTACTGATCACATGATCACATGTTCTACTGATCACATGATCTACTGATCACATGATCACATGATGTCGTGATCACATGTTCTACTGATCACATGTTTGTATATCACATGTTCTACTGATCACATGTTTGATCACATGTTGTCCTGATCACATGTTCTACCGATCACATGATCACATGTTCTACTGGATACTGGAAGATAAACTTTATTTACTCTGTGATGGTTAATGTTAAAATATTGACTGTCTCACTTTAAAGCACGAAAACGAGACGCATTGATTTCATCATCCAACTCTCAGCAAAGTGAACGAGCAGTTTCTCAGATGTCGTACTGTTCCTTTAAGAACAGCTGCTATAAGTTCATGTGTGTCAGCTGAAAACCTCACAGTTAGGAAGGAAGAAGACATTTAACCACCAGGAAGCTCAACTTTAACTGCCAGAGAGAAAAATAATAATAAATCCAGTTGTAATGAGGCCGGCTGTTGGTGGATGTCAACGGTCCATCATTTGTGAGGCTGATTCCCTAAAACAGCAGCTGCAGCCTGAACCTGAGCGCCCAGTGATTCCACACCTGTCTATGAAGTATATTTATCTCAGTAGTGAGGGATGCGGCTTTTGTTCCAATTAAAATCAAGTTCATTAGCATGTGGTCGACCTCCCTGAGACGCGGAGGACACCTGTCTCAAGAGGAGAGTTTCACTTCTATTGTTATTCAAACGTTTGTCAGAAGAACTTTTCAACACGAAGGAATTCACCACTGAGGCGATAACGGACGAGGAGGATTCTCAAACCACGTTGAAAGATTAAAATATTAAAATACGAACGTCTGAAACATAACAGAAGCATTTATCGTGCTTTCAAATGTTTCTCAACTGAGCGTCTGAGCCCAAACACCCTGCAGTCACAGCCTAAGACTAAAGAACTAAACTAAATACAGACGTTTTACAAATAAGCATCTTCATGAAAGTTATTTCATCACTTTTTATCTGTTTTATTGCAATTAAATCACAGAAAAGCTGTTTTATGTTGGGTTCCTACAGCTGTAGTGAAGCTAGCTCGGGGAAACATCGGCTAGTAGCTCTACCGTCACATTTCACTCTCTGTGGTCTTGATTTTCAAAATAAAAGTCCTGCTCCTCTCTGGAAACAGAACCATCAGGACTAGAAGAAGAGAACTACAACACGTCTTTAGTGCAGAATAACACAGTTATTATGATATAAATCATTAAAAAGATAAAAAACATAAATTTAATTTCTTGGGAATCTATATATACAACATACGGAATTATTGTCACATGACTGTTGGTCTCAGATTAATAAATCTCAGAATTTATATTTTTTAACAGAATCTGGTTAAAACAAACATTTTAAACGAGTCAGCGTGAGTATAAATAAACACAAATGATCCCGCGGTGAAAATCCGTTTCCAGTTTGCTGTGAACAAAACATAACAATATAAAACATTTGTGTTACTTTACCGCCCCCCGATGGTGAAAAAACGTGCAGCATCTTTAGCCCCGCCCCCTCCCCACCTCCACCTGTTGGAGCGGTGAGAGTCTCACAGGACAGATTAACGCTGCAGACTGAGAATGAGGCGCGGCACAAAAACCCAATTTCCTTTGAGTGTGTAAATGTGTGTGTGTGTGTGTGTGTGTGTGTGTGTGTGTGTGTGTGTGTGTGTGTGTGTGTGTGTGTGTGTGTGTGTGCTTGTCAGATATAATTACCCATACGAGGACCGTTGGCCGGATCACTCAGAACAAAGTTGCATGATTATAAATCACACCAGTAATTTCAGTCTATTTTAATAAGTACTCTTTGTGAGAGACCTATAACTTTCTCTCTCCTTTCTTTCATGACTTTCCTTTATGTGTGTTATCCTCTCGACCTCTATGATTGGCTCTGCAGCAGCTCACACACAATAGAAAGGTTGGAGCTGAGAAGTCAAAGAAAGTGTCTGAAATTAAGCCATTCTTCCTTTTCATCTTATTATGGTTCTTGATCTTTGTCTCCGGTCGCCATCTTGGTTTTTGGCCGTCGCCATCTTGGTTTTAGGTTGTTGCCTTTGTGGTTTGTGGTTGTTGCCTTTGTGGTTTTTGGCCGTCGCCATCTTGGTTATTGGCCGTCGCCATCTTGGTTTTTGGTAGTTGCCTTTGTGGTTTTTGGCCATTGTCCTCTTGGTTTTTGGTCGTACTCATTATGGTTAATGTTTGTTGTCATTGTGTTTTTTCTCCATCGCCATCACGGTGTTAGGTCGTCCCCTTCTTGTTTCTTGGCTGTCATCATCTTATTCCTTTTGAACCACAAGTTCAACCGAAAGCTGAATTGAAGACATTTTTAGGCAAATGGTAAATAGACTGTACACCAATTCACACCCTGATGGGAGGGGCTACAATGCAAGGTGTGTGTGTGTGTGTGTAAACGCTTGTATAGATATAACTAACCATGTGAGGACCGTTGGCCGAGCATTCAGAACAAAGTTACATGATTGTCTATTTATAAGTACTCTTTGTGAGAGACCTATAACTTTCTCTCTCCTTTCTTTCATGACTTTCCTTTATGTGTGTTATCCTCTCGACCTCTATGATTGGCTCTGCAGCAGCTCACACACAATAGAAAGGTCGGAGCTGAGAAGAGAAGTGTTTGAAATGAAGCCATTCTTCCTCTCCGGTCCTTTAATGTGTTTCGCTGAAAGAGCTTCCGGATATTTAACCGCTCACTCCAGTTGAATCACAGCCTTAAAGCCTCGTGTTTTTGAATGTGGAGCATAAACTTTCTCTTACGTTGTGTAACGTTATCAGTGACACTGCAGCAGACATGAAAGTAAATCCAGCTTTTATTTCGCCCCGAGATCCAAGATGTTGTTGTGCTCTCTTGTACTTTAAACGATAAATGATGAAATGACGTCTGTCAGACAGCTTTTAGAATAGAGCTAATAGAATATTAACGCATTTAAAGCTCACTAATTAGCATGATGTAGTTAAAAATGAACTTTGGGCTGCAACTATTTCTGGATAAACCTTGAGATTAAACTCTAACTCTTAAACAGAAAAAACATACAAAAAGGAAATTAATACAGAAAAAAAACAGGCACAAAGCAAAGGAGACAAACTCAGATTTAAGGGTATGTTTTTTTATATATATGTTGGAGATAAACATGTCGGGAAGTGTAATCAGATTGTGACAAAGAGGAACGAGGATGAAGAGAAGAAAAGTGCAGAAAATGTGAATAAAGGATGAAAAATCAATAGAAAAAGGTCAAAAGAAAAGAGGCAGAGGGGATGGCCGTTTTCTTAACCGGGGATGTGATGGAGGTTGCTGTGGTGAGGCTTGCCGTAACCATGGCAACAGAGGATGAAGGTTTGGTGCTGTGGTCCATACAAAGAGCCGACAATGTGATTTTCGGCCTGGACATTAGCGAGGACGAAAAAATAAAAAAACAAACGAGCAGCTCAGACAGAGACAAAGTGAGCTGGGCTAGTTAGTCCATTTTTACCTTTCAGCCAACAGATATCAACCTCACTGACCTCACCAGTTTGGGGCTTTTATTTTGAAGGAAAACAGAATATCAAGTTTAGATAATCGTAGACTCCGTGACATCCCCGATTCGTTTGTGGATGATTGTGGAGCTTCGAGTTCTTCATTTTGGCCGTCATCATCTTGGTTTTTGGCCGTCACCATCTTGTTTATTGGCCATCACCATCTTGGTTTTTGGCCGTCGCCATCTTGTTTTTTGGCCGTCACCATCTTGGTTTTTGGCTGTGACCATCTTGGTTTTTGGCCGTCGCCATCTTGGTTTTTGGTCGTCGCCATCTTGGTTTTTGGCCGTCGCCATCTTGGTTTTTGGTCGTCATCATCTTGGTTTTCCCGCCATCTTGGTTTTTGGGCGTCGCCATCTTGTTTATTGGCCGTCACCATTGTTCTGGTTTTTGGCCGTCGCCATCTTGGTTTTTGGCCATCACCAGGTGTTAGCAGCTGATGGGCGTTAACAGCTAACAGAGCTAAAAACTAACAGAGCTAACAGCTAACGAAACAAAACACAGAGCAACACTGACCTTTTCTGTTCAGAGTAAACCTTAAAAACATTCAACAAAAATCGATTCCCAGATGCATCGCGAGTCTCTCAATAATCGTAAACTTTAAACTTGTTCCTCAACGTCGTGATGGTGAAGCTGAGTTTGAGCGTCCGAATGTAGATACAATCCGACCTCCCGGTGTAAAAGTTAACGTATGGAAGCATTTCACTTCTTCTGTCGAGTCAGTGTATGTGCAGCGACTTCAGGAAGTAAACTCTCTTTGAAGTCAGATATAGGCGTCTGTGTATCATATCAGATGATTGAATCATTAGGCTTGTACATCCTGCAGCCTTCCTTCTAACCATCATCCCACTCCGATGCTATCGGACAGGGAGGCGATACATAATTCTTTTCATGTCATTTCAAAGAGATAGTAGGTGGAGCGACAGAGAGGCCAGAAGGAACCGGAGTCAGGAGGCGGATTCAGATTGATTCTTAGGGAGGCTTTAACCAAATTAATAAGTTTATTAAATTCCTAATAAGGCCTGAATGGGATTAACATTAGAGACAGATTTCATCCACAGGATTAATTAACTACTGCAATGGAGATACGTCGGGCACTTAAACCCTGGCCCACGGTGGTGGAGGTCTGTGGAGCAGGAGAGAGGAGAGAGAGGAGAGGAAAGAGGAGAGAGGAAAGAGGAAAGAGGAAAGAGGCGAGAGGAAAGAGGAAAGAGGAAAGAGGCGAGAGGAAAGAGGAAAGAGGAAAGAGGAGAGAGGAAAGAGGAGAGAGGAAAGAGGAAAGAGGAGAGAGGAAAGAGGAGAGAGGAAAGAGAAGGCAGTTAAACAGAGATCACAGCTCAGAGAGCTCCATGGCTCTGGACTCGACAGAGGAGGCCGACAGCCGACGGGAACACAGTCGATATCCTTCACTCCCACGAAGACGGAGCCCTGTAATAATCACAAATAACAATGTTTGCCAAAAGTGGCATCACCTGACCCCCGAGCAGACGACCCCGAGCAGACGACCCTGAGCCGGGAGCCGGCTGGGAACCTTCTAGCTCTCGATCCGTTCTGTCAGAGTCGACTCTCAAAACTCTCAAAGACCACAAAACTTCAGCCGTAGTCACATGATGGGAAATCTAAACCAGCTGTTAGGAAAAGTGGTGCAGAAAAATCAGAAAGTAAAAGTTAAACACAAACACGAGTAGATATGAAATAAAGGTGGTTGTTATATAATAATAATATATATATATATATATAATATAATATAATAATGGTCATTATATTCCAGATCTGAGCACAAAAAGGTCCAATAGGAGAGCGGGAAGCGATCACATGTGTGAAGTGAACAGTGCTGGAAAACGATCCACAAAAGAACAGAAGAGATTATTAGGGTCCGAGCACCGACAAAGTCAGTCCGAGAGGACCCTATTGAAACTGGAATGTTTATTATTATTATTCCTATTATTATTATTATTCTGCAATCTAACTGCCTTTTTGGGGGCTTTATCATATCTGAAAAGTTGCCAAAGTTGACATGCTATTTTAGGGGTCGTGCATTTGGGTAGAAAGAAATGTCTCTATAGCGCCCCCTAGAATTCTTTTTCTTTTGAAAGCCAATGAAATTCGCCCACAATCACCAATTGACTTGAAATTCGACACACATGTCCGATTACGTCTGCTCTACAAAAAAGGTACCGGTACCATTAAGCTCCGCTTACTTAGATTTTCCACCATTTTGAATTTTGTGAAAAACACATTATTTCCAAATCCTCCTAAACGCTTGTTCCGATTCTTACAAAATGTTCTGTGGTTCATTATTGGTTCAATGTCATCACAAGTTATCAAAAGCTTGTTGATATCTCATTGTGTTGAGAACAAAAAGGACCAATCAACTTCTAAGGGACGTGTCTTAGTTTTCAATCCACGTAACATCCAAATCACTTGGCCTATCATCACCACATTTGTAGCACATGTCCACATCACTTCCTTTAACTTACTATTCAAACACTAGGGGGCGATGCAGTAAATTGCCCAATTTCTGCATTTTAAGCCATTTTTCATCATTTTCAGAAGTTGTACGTGAACGAACTCCTTCTACAGAATTCATGCAATCAACTTCAAATTTGGTCAGAATGATCTGAAGACGTTGATGATGAAAAGTTATCAAAATAGCGAGTTGTCTTTGAACGGCCTTGACGTTGCGGGGCTCCAAGTATACGCCCATTTCTTGCAGTTCGCCACAAAAGTGGATGTTGCTGTAACTCCAAGGTACATTATCCAATTTGCCCGAAATGTCTTGTGCATGATGTTAGTTAAGACCTGAGCGCATATCAAGGCAAAACGTTTCACAATATCAGAGCGCCACCTACTGGCAAAAGACATTGACAAGTTTTATACTCTGATCTACTCCTCCTAGCAAATTCACCAGATCCCTCTCAAAGTTTGTCAGAAAAGCCTTAAGACTTTGATAATGCTTCATTGTGAAGATTTTAAGAATTCGTCTCAAGGGCGGCGATGTTGCGGCTCTGCGAACTTTGATCCTTCGCTGTGAACGAATTAACCGATTTCACTCAACTCCACATGATCAGATCCTTTCCAAATTTCACATGTTGGATGAGACTCCAGGCCTGAAGACATGTACAGTCTAATTTTTAATCAAAGTCATACACTAGTCATACACAAAGTCATACTTACAAATATGTCTTTTGGGACCACGCTCCAGACCGTATCAGAAGCCGGCCATTTTGAGTTTTACATGAACTGCTCATGTTGTCGCGTTGTCCGATGGTCGCAGACATTCTCAGCTGCGTGAGCCGGCATCCCGCCAGCACCCCCGATGTGCGCAAAGGTGCGAGGATCCGTACATCGCTGCTTGCAGCTTTAATTTTTCCTTTGTTTCCTCGTGGTTTAAAATCGGGGTCGAAAACGTCGCTCGGGGAAAAAAAAGAAAAATAATTAAATAATCCCGGTCCAGTTTTTCAGAGCACAGCGGGAAAAATAAATAATTGCCTCCGAACAAACTGCAGCAGACGTTAGCGAGCGGGAAGAGGAAGAGGAGGTTCAGGGTCCACGCTCGGCTCTCCGTCTGAATTCTGCTCAGAGCTTTTCAAAAGGTTGCCGAGGCGTCGTCATGCAGTATTCATGCATCAAAAGGTTGGAACAGAAGAGAATGTATCATTTTGTGGGCTGTGACCACAGAGTGTGAACACTGTGAGAATAAAGGGATGGAACCCAACGTGTTTCATGTTCACGCCTCAGAAAACATTCAGAATTAAAAAACGGATGATTTCTTTCCACGTCAACAAACTGTTTTTCTGTTTGCTCGTCCTCCATCACGTCGTCTTGTTGTTCTCTCCAATCATCCGGCCGAGCTCCTCGTCGCCTCATTCACGGGAACCGACCGTAATCCGGAGGCAGGAGAGAGAGGATTAAAAGGGTTTCATCTTTAATGAGGTGATGTTGAGAGGAGTTGCCCCCTGGTGGTCAGGAGAGAGAATGCAGCTTTAACACATGAAGCTTTGACTTCTATACAACCAGAGGAGTCGCCCCCTGGTGGTCAGGAGAGAGAATGCAGCTTTAACACATGAAGCTTTGACTTCTATACAACCAGAGGAGTCGCCCCCTGGTGGTCAGGAGAGAGAATGCAGCTTTAACACATGAAGCTTTGACTTCTATACAACCAGAGGAGTCGCCCCCTGGTGGTCAGGAGAGAGAATGCAGCTTCAACTCATGAAGCTTTGAACTTTGAGCTTTTGAACTGTATAAATGTCCAAAGAATGAACTCGCACCTTCCTCCGGTGTGTTTCAGGTCCTGCAGGGCAGCAGAGGACGGTACTGGATGTCCTTTCGTGGTCTTCCTCTCTCCAGAGTCCTGACACACGGACACATGTACACGCTGCGACTCTCTTTGAAGAGTCAGAACATGTTTCTGTATTTTCCGACTCGCCTACGAGTCGACTCCTTCGAGAGGTAAACTGTGCACGGCGCCGCAGAGCAGCACGTATCAATTTCCAGACAAACAATACAACATTAGCATAACGCCGTCTTAAAAATAAACGGAGGGAGAGTTGAATTTAAATGAGCGCGGCATTAAAAATGCATGGAATACAGACCAGGCGGTAAACATCACCTCGCTGCTGTTAACACCTCAAACCGCCTGAAAGCTGTCGGAGCAAAAAATTATATAAGAACGAGGAGAAAAACAGTTTGTTGTAAATCAAACACACTTTCGTCCTTTAATCCAAATGAAAATAGACTTTTTAGGGTTCATGATTTCACCCTTCCTGTCGCATGCGGCGACATTTTATTCAATGACTTCATCACCGGTTCTTAGTTCAGCGGTTCCTCCAAAATCAAGAGAACCTGAGAGGGTCTGGAGAGGGTCTGGAGAGGGTCTTGGTCAGTAGGACTGGGTCTGGGTCTGTAGGACCGGGTATGAGTCAGTAGGACCGGGTCTGGGTCTGTAGGACCTGGTCTGGGTCAGTAGGACTGGGTCCGTTCCAGTCTGGGTCAGTAGGACTGAGTCTGGGTCTGTAGGACCGGGTCTGGGTCTGTAGGACTGAGTCTGGGTCTGTAGGACCGGGTCTGGGTCTGTAGGACTGGGTCTGGGTCTGTAGGACCGGGTCTGGGTCAGTAGGACTGGGTCTGTTCATTGATCTTAATATTTGTTGGCGTCCAATAGGAGAGCGGGAAGCGATCACATGTGTAAACGCACCTAAAGTGGAACATTTCTGATATTTACAGGTGACGTGTTTAAAACGTCAGAGTTCATTTTTTTTATTATTCATAAACTACTGTAAATTACTGCAATTCCTTATTATCAGGCTGCTCTAATAAGTCTCTTAAATCTCTCCAGTTGATTCAGAATGCTGCAGCTTGTGTACTAACAAAAACTAAGAAAAGAGATCATATTACTCCTGTATTAGCTTCTCTGCACTGGCTCCCTGTAAAATCCAGAATCAAACTTAAAATCCTCCTCCTCACCTACAAAGCCTTAATTGGTGAGGCACCATCATATTTAAAGGATCTTATAGTACCATATTACCCCACGAGAGAGCTCATAGTACCATATTACCCCACGAGAGAGCTCATAGTACCATATTACCCCACGAGAGATCTTATAGTACCATATTACCCCACGAGAGAGCTCATAGTACCATATTACCCCACGAGAGAGCTCATAGTACCATATTACCCCACGAGAGAGCTCATAGTACCATATTACCCCACTAGAGAGCTCATAGTACCATATTACCCCACGAGAGAGCTCATAGTACCATATTACCCCACGAGAGAGCTCATAGTACCATATTACCCCACGAGAGAGCTCATAGTACCATATTACCCCACTAGAGAGCTCATAGTACCATATTACCCCACTAGAGAGCTCATAGTACCAATTACCCCACGAGAAGCTTATAGTACCATATTACCCCACTAGAGAGCTTATTACCCCACGAGAGAGCTCATAGTACCATATTACCCCACGAGAGAGCTCATAGTACCATATTACCCCACTAGAGAGCTCATAGTACCATATTACCCCACTAGAGAGCTCATAGTACCAAATTACCCCACGAGAAAGCTTATAGTACCATATTACCCCACTAGAGAGCTGTGCTCACTGAATGCGGGACTACTTGTGGTTCCTAGAGTCTTAGAGAGTAGAACAAGAACCAGAGCCTTCAGTTATCAAGCTCCTCTTCTGTGGAACCAGCTTCAACTTTCAGTCCGGGGGCAGACACAGTGACCATATTTATGAGTAGGCTGAAGACTTTCCTCTTTGATAGCGCTTATAGTTAAGGCTGGCTCAGGTTTATAGTTAGGGCTGACTCAGGTCTAGGGTTCAAACATGGTTCAGGTTTATATTTAGGCTGGTTTAGGTTTATAGTTAGGGCTGGCTCAGGTTTATAGTTAGGGCTGGCTCAGGTCTAGGGTTCAAACCTGGTTCAGGTTTATAGTTAGGGCTGGCTCAGGTCTAGGGTTCAAACCTGGTTCAGGTTTATAGTTAGGCTGGTTTAGGTTTATAGTTAGGGCTGGCTCAGGTCTAGGGTTCAAACCTGGTTCAGGTTTATAGTTAGGCTGGTTTAGGTTTATAGTTAGGGCTGGCTCAGGTTTATAGTTAGGACTGGCTCAGGTTCGCCCTGGTCCAGCCCCTAGACATGCTGCCATGGGCCTAGACTGCCGGGGGACATCTTAGGATACACTGAGCTCCTCTCTCCTCTCCTCTCTCTCCTTCTGTATGAATTCATGTCCCATCAATGAACATTGCTAACTCTGCTTCTTCCCCAGAGTCTTTGTGATTTCTTGCCTCACAAGTTTACATCGATCGTGGTTAAAGCTGGACCCATTGCAATTAGTATTGCCAATACCATTAATGCTTTTATCAGGGTCCGAGCACCGACAACGTCGGTCCGGGAGGACCCTATTGAAATTCTAAGACTTTTTTTTTTTTAATTATGTTTTTATGATTCTTATTTTAGATTTGTGGGGGCATATTGGGGGTACTTGCGATACTCAAAAACTCACCAAATGTATCACGCTTGTCAGGCTTGGTGAAAATAGACATTTGATATAGGTGTCATATTTGTGTATTAAGAAATGGCTCTCTAGCGCCCCCTAGAAGTTAGACAGGCGACGCCCCTCAGCCAGTTTGTCCGATTGACTTGAAATTTCACACACATGTCCATCTCCACCTGTTCTATAAAAAAGCCTATCAGACCCCTAAGCTCCACCTACTTAAACGTTCCGCCATTTTGAATTTTGTGAAAAACACATTCTTGCAAACCCCTCCTACAAGCTTGGTCCGATTCATACCAAATTTTCTGCGGGTCATTATTGGAACTATATCATCAACAATTATCAAAAGATTGTTGATATCTTATTGCATTCATAAGATATGGACCAATGAACTTCTTAGGGGCATGGCTTGGCCCAAAACCATTGGGCCTAGTGTCATAAGATTTGCAGCATATGTGCACATTGCATCCTGTAACATGAACATTTTTGGGGTATGTTACAGAATGCAATGTGCACATATGCTGCAAATCTTATGACACTAGGCCCAATTGTTTTGAAGCCATTGAGACATTAGGGGGCGCTACAGTAATTCGGCCAATTTGGCCTTTTGTTGTCATTTTTTGCCGTTTTCAGCCTTTGTACTTTTACGAACTTCTCCTACAGAATTCATGCGGTCGACTTCAAATTTGGTCAGGATGCTCTTTAGACCTTTTTGATGAAAAGTTATCAAAATTGTCTGTTTTTTCTCAACGACCTTGACGTGATTTTTCTTCATTATTTTTTGCCCCTTTTCTATGCGTTTTATTTTACGAACTCCTCCTAGGGAGTTCGTCAGATCCACGTCAAATTTGTTCAGTATGATCTAAAGACCTTTGTGAGTAAAAGTTATCAAAACAACAACTAAGCTATCATCCCTAATGGACAACACCTCCCACCCCATGCAGCTCTG
This sequence comes from Ophiodon elongatus, assembly GCA_016806645.1. NCBI lineage: Eukaryota > Metazoa > Chordata > Actinopteri > Perciformes > Hexagrammidae > Ophiodon > Ophiodon elongatus. Next base: position 24,659 of record JACSYO010000709.1, on the reverse strand, counting down.
TGCAGCTCCTTCAGCCACCGGCTGATTCACCCCAGGTGTGTGAAGGAGAAGTACCGCAAGTCCTTCACCAGGTGTGTGAAGGAGAGGTTCCTCAGGTCCTTCACCAGGTGTGTGAAGGAGAGGTTCCTCAGGTCCTTCACCAGGTGTGTGAAGGAGAGGTATCGCAAGTCCTTCCTTCCTGCTGCTGTCAGACTGCACAACAGGCTGAGCTCCAGTAGACCACAAAAACACAAAAACACTTAAAACCTGTGTGATATAAATATAAATACACTGTGCAATAACACTTATTCTGTCTGTACATCATTTGTTTATTTCATTTCAATTTACTCTCAATTTACTGTCTGTCTTTTTACTACTGTTTAATGTGTATTTGCTTATTTATAATACTTATGTTTCTTTTATTATGTATCTGTGTGCACTTTAACTTTGCTGCTGTGATCCTGCAAATTTCCCCTTGCGGGACTAATAAAGGATATCTTATCTTATCTTATCTTAACTACACATGGCTCTACTGACATTGGTCCAGGCTGTCCAGACCATGGCCATAGGACAACCACAGTGTGGTTACGGAGGTCCAGGCCAAGACAGACGAGGAAAAGGCAGAGGCTACATCCGCTGCCAGGGAGGCCTTTGGGCTGCAGAGAGTCAGCAGAGGGATGACAGCCACTCCCAAGGAGGACAGACGTCTGACTGAACCAAAAAGGAGGGGGCATGCAAAGAGAAAGGGCAAACTCCTTTCCAGACACAGCTCATGCAAATGAAGAAAAGCTTGTTCTACTAACCAAACACACAGCTGAACAACTGAAGATTATATAAGATGCAATCACACATTTAACATAGGCATCAAAGTTAGTTACAGGGACATACATATATAACATATACCACTGAGCCTTCTAGAAGATTACCAGAAACAATGTTGATCATAGAGGATTTGAAAGTGTTTTCCTTGTGGATTCAGGAGCCACACACTCAGTTGTTTGTAAGAACAAAATATTTGGTTCATCCTAAACTTAGTGGACAATATGTCTATTCTGTAGGAACCTCAGGGTTGATGTTAAAGAAATAATTCAAGGTTCCACTCACATGTGAACACAAAGATCAGGAGCTCCTCCAGAGAGAAAAAAGCATTTGTGTCCTCAGACGTCTGTCCTGTAAACTTGTTGGTCAGAGACTCGAAGCTGACGTTAGGAATCAGTTTGATTTCCACACTTAAAGGTTTAAAAGTTGTACGCACTCCCACTAACATGACCCTGGTCCAACATAGCCTATCACACCTTTATATGTGTATCAGTGGCTTATCCCTATTCAAGTGGCTCAGGACATGATGCATCACTGGGCCCTTGTCGTGCTGAAGTCAGATCACATGACCCTCATATTCATGCACTGTATCGCACACGTTTCTCCAGCAGAGACCATGAGTGTGATAAAGTGTTTTTTAATGATTTGATTGATACTCTACTATGATTTGGACAGGGAGGGAGACAGGGAAGGAGACAGGGAGGGAGACAGGGAGGGATACAGGGAAGGAGACAGGGAAGGAGACAGGGAGGGAGGGAGATAGGGAGGGAGACAGGGAGGGAGGGAGACAGAGAGGGAGACAGGGAGGGAGACAGGGAGGGAGAGAGACAGAGAGGGAGACAGGGAGGGAGGGAGACAGAGAGGGAGGGAGACAGAGAGGGAGACAGGGAGGGAGTATATCAGAGGACAGTGTATTTCTGTATGTCTGTCTCTCGCTCTCTCTCGCTCTCTCTCTCCCTCTCTCTCTCTCTCTCTCTCTCTCTCTCTCTCTCTCTCCACCCCTCACAAGTCTCCACTCCCACCGTTCCCTCCAGCCACCTGACCTCAGCGGTCTCTCATCTCACCCTCCAACCTTCCTCCCTCGACCCCTTTCCACCTCCTAAATCTAACCCCCTCATTCCATCTACATCAGAACTGGGCATTGTACGGCCCCCGGACCACACCCGGCCCTTTGGCTGTCGCCGACTAGCCTGCGGGAGGTTAACGGGAAATTAGGAATAAAACGTAAATAAGTGTACATCATGCACATTATACAGCTGCAGTGCTTTTATTTTGAAGGCGACTGCTGCTTTTTTTTTCAATTTCCGTACATTGGTACGTTGGTACGTTGGTGCGTTGGTGAATGTGTGCGATCAGCAGCGTCACTGCGATGTGTTGAACTGAGTTTACAGGAGATGTGAGTTAGCTGTCAGCCCTCAAAAATGTATCAAAAGATTGATACAGAGAGTGTAGAGTTTTTAACTAAACATGGACTTCTAAGTATTTATTTACTGAAGTCGAAGGTAAAGCCGTGTGCTTAGTTTGTGGAGAACAGGTCGCAGTGTTTAAGGATTACAATGTGAATCTCCTCTACGAGACAAAACATGCGGAGCAACACAACAATGCTCATTTTTGGTTCATAAGATGTTGTTTCTCTTTGGATCTACCTCCATATGTAAACAAACATTCCTGCTGCAGATGTTTAAGGTGGAGCTTATTTTAACTCCTTTATACACTGTTGTTCAGTTTGGGAAGTTAGGATGGGTTTGAAAAATTGTTTCTTTAAAATTGTAATGTGCAAAGTAACTCATAACTAAAGCTGTCAGACAAATGTAGTGCAGTAAAAAGCACAATATTTTCCTCTGAGATGTAGTGGAGTGGAAGTACAAAGTTGAATAAAATGGAAATACTCAAGTAAAGTACCTTGAATTTGTACTTAAGTACAGTACTTAAGTAATTATATTTGGTTACATTCCACCACTGATACATTCACTCTTACCACTCGCAGCTTATCAAAACCATAAAATGTACTGCTTTTTATAAAGAGGAGGAATAATATTGAGCAGGATTGAGTTCAGTCTATTGGTCCGGGCCTCCACAACAGTCCTTGTTTCTCATGTGGAGTCTTGGGAAGATAGTTGCCCACCCCTGATCCACAATAAACTATGTGAAACCTCATATCTCTATTAGTCTGGTCTTTGCTGGTGAAATTATAATAAAGTCCATTAGGTAAATGATTGTTCCCAGAACTTTGCATGAGCTGCTCATCAACAGCCACCGAATGACAGACAGGATCAGAGACGAGACGAGGACCAGAGACAAAGAGGACCAGAGACAGAGAGGAGGACCAGAGACAGAGAGGACCAGAGACAGAGAGGACCAAAGACAAAGAGGAGGACCAGAGAGGACCAGAGACAGAGAGGACCAGAGACAGAGAGGACCAGAGACAGAGAGGACCAGAGACAGAGAGGAGGACCAGAGACAGAGAGGACCAGAGACAGAGAGGACCAGAGACAAAGAGGACCAGAGACAGAGAGGACCAGAGAGGACCAGAGACAGAGAGGACCAGAGACAGAGAGGACCAGAGAGGACCAGAGAGGACCAGAGAGGACCAGAGACAGAGAGGACCAGAGAGGACCAGAGACAGAGAGGACCAGGGACAGAGAGGACCAGAGACAGAGAGGACCAGAGACAGAGAGGACCAGGGACAGAGAGGACCAGAGACAGAGAGGACCAGAGACAGAGAGGACCAGAGACAGAGAGGACCAGGGACAGAGAGGACCAGAGACAGAGAGGACCAGAGACAGAGAGGACCAGAGACAGAGAGGACCAGGGACAGAGAGGACCAGAGACAGAGAGGACCAGAGACGAGACGAGGATGGACAAACTTCTTCTGAGCATCATCGTCGTGTCAGGCAAGACTTTAATATGTTTTTATTATTTTCCATCTTCAACATAATAATGCTGTTTAACCCTTACAAACTGTTCCGGTCTAATTTGACCCGTTGTGACATTTGACATCAGTAAAAACACCCTAAACGTCTGTTTCAGCCTGAAACTTGATGACTTTTACTAAAGTGACCCAAAATACACAAAAATTAGAATCTTTTAAGATGTTATACTTTTGTAGAGATGCTACACATGTTTGTACACTGAGGCTGTTTCAGCTTGACCCGTATGTATTGAGATGGATGTCAGATCTACCAGTGTGGGTCACATCAAGGAACATGGTGGTTTTAGGGAATCTTGAAACAGTGAAACTGTACAGGCCATGTTTGTGTTGTTTATGGGACAGAGGTCACAGAGGTCACAGAGGTCACAGAGGTCAAGACTCTGTCTCCAGAACGGTCTGTGTTCAGGTTCCCCCAGAGACCGACACCTGCTGGTCTTTGAGGGGAATGGGGGAATCTCCAAACAGTGATTTAGTTAAACAGCATAGGAGTGATCATACATGGTGCACAAAGGGAACAGAGGTCATCCAGAGGTCAGAGGAGACTCGTCACAGACACAAGATCTGCACCTGCAATGTATTAATATAATCTACTCAGGAAGAGATTTGAATAAATTTGGGTTGGTGCGCCTCCCCCCCTTTCCTCCTCCTCCCCCATACTCCTCCTCCTCCTCCGCCCCCTTCCTCCTCCTTCCCCCTCCCTCCCCTACTTCCACCTCCTCCCTCCCCCTCTTCCTCCTCCCCCCATCCTCCTCCTCCTCCGCCCCCTTCGTCCTCCTCCCCCCTCCTTCCCCCACTTCCACCTCCTCCCTCCCCCCCTTCCTCCTCCCCCCATCCTCCTCCTCCTCCGCCCCCTTCGTCCTCCTCCCCCTCCTTCCCCCACTTCCACCTCCTCCCTCCCCCCCTTCCTCCTCCCCCCATCCTCCTCCTCCTCCTCCGCCCCCTTTCTCCTCCCCACATCCTCCTCCCCCCCTTCTATTCTGCCATAAAATCTGTTCATCAAGTCATCTTTCCTCTCAATGTCGGCTATCGAAGCAATAGGAGCTACGGTTGTAGGAGATAATGAGATAGTTGGACAGGTTTTAACTCCATGTTATCACCATGGAAACCTGTGATGTGGGAGCACACAGGTGTTTGTGATGAGCTAATTACTGCAGTTACACACACACACACACACACACACACACACACACACACACACACAGAGGGCGACTGTGACTTAGTGGTGAGCAGAGTCGTCCTTCAATCAGAGGATAGGTGGTTCGATCCCCGACTCCACTAGTCCATGTCGCTGTGTCCTTGAGCAAGACACTTAACCCTTACTCCTGATGGACAGGTGTTACCTTAGCCCCTCCCATCAGGGTGTGAATGGTAGCTACTCCTGATGGGCAGGTGTTACCTTAGCCCCTCCCATCAGTGTGAATGGTAGCTACTCTTGATGGGCAGGTGTTACCTTAGCCCCTCCCATCAGGGTGTGAATGGTAGCCCCTCCCATCAGGGTGTGAATGGTAGCCCCTCCCATCAGGGTGTGAATGGTAGCCCCTCCCATCAGGGTGTGAATGGTAGCCCCTCCCATCAGGGTGTGAATGGTAGCTCCTCCCATCAGGGTGTGAATGGTAGCTCCTCCCATCAGGGTGTGAATGGTAGCCCCTCCCATCAGGGTGTGAATGGTAGCTCCTCCCATCAGGGTGTGAATGGTAGCTCCTCCCATCAGGGTGTGAATGGGTGAATGATGTCATGTAATGTTAAAGAGAGAGCTTTGAGTGGTGGGAAGACTAGAAAAGATCTATACATGTACAGTTTATTTACCACTACAGACACACAAACAAATAAACAAATGATATTCAGTCAAAGGCTTCTCTCCCTTTCTCTCTCTCTCTCTCTCTCTCTCCCCCTCTCTCTCTCTAACTCTTATTTTTCTCTCTCTACTTTTACAACTATTACTGTGACAGTGAATTTCTTTAGTTTCCATCTTTTCCTGGATTGTAATTCATCTCTTGGATTCTTTACATGATGCAATTTTGCTTCAAACTTTTCCAATTATACATTTTAAGTATTTCCATCAGTTCAGTTCAAAGCTTTTGGGCTTTAACACTTTTCAGCAGGTAGTTTCCCTGTTTTGTATTTTCAGCTGTTTTCTGTATTTTCAGTTATTTTCAGTTATTTTCAGTTATTTTCATTATTTTCACTTGAAATTTCAACTTTCAGCATTCCAACGTATTTTCATCAGGAAATGCGTTTTCTAGTATTAAATGTAATCAAGATGCTGTTTGTTGATCCAGGGCTGTGTGCCGTCTCATCATCTGCTGTACGTCGCTACCATTTAGTTAATGAGCTGAAGAACATGAGTGAAGCACAGCGTCACTGCAGAGAGCAGTACACCGACCTGGCCACCATACGAGACCTGGAGGACCAGAAGACCCTGAACAACATGGTGGATTCAAGCAAACTGCTCAACAAGGTGAGTTTTATGATGTCAGACAGGTGGTCTGAAAGATTTACATTCACACAGTGGTGGAAAGTATGCAGATGAGCTGTACCTGAGTATGTACTTGGACTTTACTTGAGTATTTTAGTTCAGTGATTTTACATGTTACATTTTAGAGGGACATTTATTTGATAGAGTTACTTTAAAGATTAAGATTTTTCATATAAAACATATGATTTAATGCAACATGCTGCTAATCTGTACTGGATATTTACAGCATTAATATCTCATCAAACAAACATCGTCCATGTAAATATATAGTGGCGTAATGTTGCCATGTTGCCGTTAGCGATGTTAGCATCGTTAGCTTTGTCCTTTGTGAACAGCAGGAGTGATGACAGGAAGTAAAACCTGTTTCAATGTTCATATTAGCATCTGAATATTGTTTTAAGACCGAATTGAAATAATTGGGAACCTGTCCTTAAAGTTTTGCATATCAGACAGATCGGCAGAATCAAGACTGAAGATGGGAAGTAAAAATATCTGAAAGTCAATTTCTTCATATCACAATGAAATATTGCTTTCAGCGAGCCTGGATAGGACTGTACGTGAACAGCTGGAGGTGGTCTCTGTCAAACACAAGCTTCTACAAACCCGGAGAGACGGAGTTCAGAGTATGGGTGCCTGGACAACCGAACAACTACGAGGGAGAAGAAATCTGCACATGGATTAGGTCAGATGGGGAATGGAAGGACGTCCCTTGTAAGCTGTCCTACAGTTCAGTCTGCTTTGATGTCAGAGGTGAGAATATTAAAACTACTATGAAAACTTTCCTTCTGTGTTGTTTCTGGCGCCCCCTGTGGACTAAAGAGGTAGTGTCTCTGAGCACCAGGTGGTGGTTCTAGCGCCCCCTGTGGACTAAAGAGGTAGTGTCTCTGAGCACCAGGTGGTGGTTCTGCGCCCCCTGTGGACTAAAGAGGTAGTGTCTCTGAGCACCAGGTGGTGGTTCTGCGCCCCCTGTGGACTAAAGAGGTAGTGTTCTGAGCACCAGGTGGTGGTTCGGCGCCCCCTGTGGACTAAAGAGGTAGTGTCTCTGAGCACCAGGTGGTGGTTCTGGCGCCCCCTGTGGACTAAAGAGGTAGTGTCTCTGAGCACCAGGGTCCCTTTAGAGCAGTGTTTTTCAACCTTTTTTGAGACGCGGCACATTTTTTACTATAAAGAAATCCTGCGGCACACCAACAACCAAAAAGGCATCTCGTTCACAATGGCTTTGCAGCAGGTAGTATTAATGTTCCTGCAGCAGGTAGTATTAATGTTCCTGCAGCAGGTAGTATTAATGTTCCTGCAGCAGGTAGTATTAATGTTCCTGCAGCAGGTAGTATTAATGTTCCTGCAGCAGGTATTAAGTCCCTCTGCAAATATTGTCATGTTCATGTATGTTTAATTGATGGATGTAAGAAACAGAACGTGTAGGGCCTTAGAACCCAGAGGGGGATTCAGGTGAGAAGGCCACCCTGGGGCAGAGCCGGTATCGGGGAGACAGCACGCGGAACGTGGAATAAAGAGTTACAATGAAGAGCAGTTGTTCTCACGTCTGATGTGTGTTTAAAAACACGACAGCCACCAGCTCAGCTACTAAATAGCTTTGAGAGCTTTCTCAGACACATTTGTGGATTTCCTCATAAAAGTTACCCGTTTCTCAGTTTGTGTGCGCAGGCGAACACAACAGTCCCTGTTGTTGTTGCTAGGTGACGGTGTTTGGTCTCGAGATGACGTCACAGCTTGCTTGGGACCACGGCGCTGTTTGATAGCTTTTCCCCTCACACCAAGCATAACGGAACCGGTGCAGATCCCCGGTGAGAGTGAATCCAAACGAAAGATAACTTTCAGTTTTTTTGTTTTTTTTATACCACTTTTCATCTGGTTAGACGGTTGTCCAGAGCCCAGTAGTTCAGAGTCTGCATTTTTCTTTTTGAAATATTTCTCCATCGCCGTTCTTTACCACAATTTCTCCCGCGCATCGTTTAATTCTACTATTTTAAATTAACACGGTAATTATTGCGCTACCTACTGCCACCCACTGGCCTGGAAGCGTATTTCATTACTAGGCCAGACACTATGTTGCAGGCTCAGACGCTCAACAATGGCAAATTATTTGCAGCAACTACATAATATTATTTTGGACCAATTAAGTGAAATTGGACATTTTCCCACGGCACACCTGATGATCTCTCACAGCACAGAGGTGTGCCGCGGCACAGTGGTTGAAAATCGGTGCTTTAGAGAACCTCTCATTGTACTGCAGCAGGGTCTGAAAGTCTGCCCTCTCAGTCCTGGTTCTGGTTCTGGCTCTGGTTCTTCTCCCTTCAGCGGGTCCAGCAATACGTATAAGGAGGAGGAGGATGGGGAAGGGGAGGAGGAGGAGAGGAGAGGAGAGGAGAGGAGGTGGAGGAGGAGGAGAAAAGGAGGAGCAGAGGACGAGGACGAGAGGAGGAGGAGAAAGAGGAGGAGACGCTGCTGCTGCCCAGAGCTGAGCTCTCCTCCTCTTCCTCCTCCTCCCTCCGCAGCAGCTGCAGGTCCGAGGCTGCAGGTGAAGCTGGATCTGGGTCTGTCCACGGTGGACTGGTCTCTGCTGGATCTGGGTCTGTCCACGGTGGACTGGTCTCTGCTGGATCTGGGTCTGTCCACGGTGGACTGGTCTCTGCTGGATCTGGGTCTGTCCACGGAGGACTGGTCTCTGCTGGATATGGGTCTGTCCATGGTGGACTGGTCTCTGCTGGAGGCTACTGATGGAGGTCTATAGAGGATCAGGACTAAATAGTTTCATAACCAGTTAAAGTTCCTCTCAGTAACTTGAACTAGTCTTCAGCTCCATGAATATCATTTAAAGCAGATTAATGTCATCCAGCCGGTTTGTTTCATGTCTGTTGGAGAAAATATCTATGATGTGTTTTATGAATGTTCATATTCACACAGCTCCGTGTGGATTTCACCTTCATGCTGACATTCATTAAGCAACAATACAACTGATCTGCATCTATGTGGTCTGTGTATGGTTCCTCTACTCAGATCTTCTCTCTACTCTATTTTCAGGGTCAGGTGATACATATGTCTTTATTAACAAAGCCATGACGTGGACTAAGGCCCAGAGCTACTGCAGAGAACACCACACAGACCTGGTCAGTGTGAGAAACATGGAAGAGAACCAGATGGTATTCAATCTGGTGAAGAAGGAAACAGAACAGAATATGAAAAACCAAGTAGACAGAGTCTGGATCGGTCTTTTCAGAGATGGATGGAAGTGGTCTGATGGAAGTGACTCCTCATTTAGGAACTTGAATCCTGATGATTCTCAAGGTTCCTCTGAGTGTTTAGCAGCAGATTTTAGTGCCGATGGACGATGGGTGGACCTGAACTGTAACGTCATGTCAGCGTTCATCTGCTACAGTGGTAAGCTATCATTCACTCAGTCTTTAAATGTGGATTCAGGTTTGCTTCATTTACAGATGCAGTAAAAAAAACAAAAAAGAAAAAAAAAAACGTCAAAAGTAGATCAAAATAAAATGTGTAGATATCAAGTTATATAGATATCAAGTTATGGAGAGAAAACACTTTGAATATGCAGATCAACTGCAGATGATGGAGAGTGCTGGCCTCAGTGATGCGCTTATGCTAAGTCCATGCTAAGCTAAGCTAAGTTAAGGGGTTCTTGCACCAGCCATATTTAAAGATTGAGCTGATGGAAAATTACAATACATTTATCTTTTATCTTTCAAAGTGTTAAAAATTCAAGGATGTTGATTATTATCAGCCATAAATGTTGTGACTGATGAAGGTTGTTTGTTTTTCAGACGTTGTTCCTGTTTCAAAGCAAGTGATCAAAGTGAGGCTGGTGAAGAGAAGCTCCTCTCTGGATCTGAATGACCCTGTGGTGATGGAGGACCTCTTGAAGCAGGTACATCTTTCTCACATTAAAAACATAACAAGGTGATATATGTGATTTATGGACTACTAAGAACAATGTCAATGTGCTATGTGCAGTGGACTCGTGGACACGTCGTTATTGAAGGTAGACTTGTGTCCAAAAAACATGCAACAACAAAGCTGTTGTAGTGGAAACCAGAGTTGTTCTACAGCAGAGCTTCCACATGAGGACAGTGTGAGAAAGGATGCAGGATGTAAATGAACAACAGCGTTTAGTGAAGAGTTCTTCTCTGTCAGCCACATTCAGGAAGTAAATGTTTTTGTCTCTCAGCTCAAACAGAGGATGAAGGACCAGGGGCTGAATGACAACATCAAACTGAGCTGGAGGAAGCAGGCGGATGGAAAAGTCTTCCACAAGGAAGAGAAGGAGACAAAGAAGAAGATAAAAGATGAGCTTTAATGTTCTTTCAATCCACTCTGGTCAGAGGCTTCCTTTCTCCTCCTCTTCCTCCTTTTCTTCTTCCTCTTCCTCCTCCTCTCAATCAATGGTAGAAAGTACCAAAGTACCAAAGTACAGACCCTTTGCTGTGAAGTAACCTATTTCCATTTCATAGTACTTTAGACTTTTACTCCACTACGTTGATCTGTCAGCTATAGTTTCTACACTATTAGAAATACGGGTTCCAAACAGGTTCTTCCTGAAGGGCTGAGGTTCTACCCAGAACCATTTGCTTCTGAAGAACCCGTTCCTTCTTCAAGGATTTTTAAAAGCACAGATGTTAACCACGTCAGCCCCGGTTGGTTATGAACCTCATGAGGAACCCAGTGAGTGAGTTCTAGATAGAACCCTTGGTTCCTGGTAGAAACCCGCAGGTGGGATCTTGTTTGCCCCCTTAGAAGGTGGAACGGTTCTGCATCGTTGGAAGACATGCAATTTTAATGTTAATATCTCAACAGACATAATGCCCTTGCCTTTAATTAACTTTTAACTGATCGTGTTTTAACACTCAGAGAAAACAATGAACTTAATTGACAACAAAACTAATAACTGTAACATGATATCATAGGGAGCTAGCATTATCATAAAGGATGAGCCGGCTGTGGACAGGATGTGCTTGGGCCTCTATCGAGAGCCGGATATGTTTAGTCTTCAGAGTTTAACCTCCACGTACATGTGTCTCGGTAAACGGTAGTTTTCAACAGCTAAATGCTAAATATACAATGCAACGAGGAAATTAATGCTTAAGAGGGCCCATATCCTGTTATATATCCCATATCCTGTAATATACCCCATATCCTGTTATATAACCCATATCCTGTTATATACCCCATATCCCAGTTATATATCCCATATCCTGTTATATACCCCATATCCTGTTATTTACCCCATATCCTCAGCTAGAAAGACGAAGTAAGAGCGAGTCATTGTTGGAACGGATTTGCTCAATAACAACTTCTCTATTGAGAGATGAAGCTAAAGCCAAATGAGGAACTAGATAGATCCTTAAAACATATTCATCTTTTTATCTTTGTATCCAATGAAGTTTTGTCTTTTATTCTGGGTTTTATCTCTTATTTATCTTGCATTATGATGCTCAGGTTTTAAGTTTTCGCCATTTTCAGCCTTTGTACATTTACGAACTCCTCCTACAGAATTCATGCGATCGACTTCAAATTTGCTCAGGATGCTCTTTAGACTGTTGTGAGGAAAAGTGACCTTGATGTGGCGTGGCGCCCATTTCATACCCATTTTGTGCGGTTCACTATGTTAGAGAACGTTGTTTTAACTCCAAGGTACATCATCCAATCCGCCCAAAATATCTCATGCATGATGCCGGTCCAGGCCTGAGCACATTTCCATGAAGAAATGTTCACATTGTCATAGTGCCACCTACTGGCAAAAGGAAATTACACGCTTTATACTTTGATATATTTCTCAGAGCCAGTTGACCAGATTGACCTCAAATTTGGTATGGAAAGCCTTAATCCATTACTGATGCATCATCATGAATATTGTGAGTTTTTGTGAAACTCTGTTGCCGTGGTGACGCATCATTGCCAAGTAAAATGAAGCTGATTGTTTAGTAGCTTAGGATGCTCAAAAACTCATGCAACTTTACACATTTCATAGGTGATGGAAATAAATAATTTACGTGGGTTTTTGGCTGGGCTGTTAAAAATCGCCTGAATAGCGCCCCCTACACATTTTCAAAAGATCAGCCCCAGCGCTACGTTACCCTTAGATATGTGAAATTTGGTAGGGACATGTATCAGATTGAGACTTAAAAATAAGTCTCTTGGTTTTATCTTTTATTCTGGGTTTTATCTCTTTTTTATCTTGCATTATGATGCTCAGGTTTAGGTAGATCTGTCTCATAAAGACGATGGTCCACCTTGTGGAAGAGTACATATATGTGAAAATTATACTCTATAAATAATCAATGCTTGGCAAATGTAATGTAACCAGTATGATTTGTAAACGGTCCTTTTTTTAGGTTGTTATAATGATATCTGGTATTCATGTATACTCTAAAATCATGTACTTTTTTGTAATAAGGTGATTGTGATATATTGTATTCAGGTAACATGAGGAGAGCTGTACTGGAATCAAATCGCCTTATTTGGATATTTAGTGAGCACGGTGTCGGTCTCAAGTCTGGAAGGGTGCACAAAGCAGAAGTTAAGGAAAAGAAGGGGGGGGCTTGATATAATCCTAACAGCAAAGTTTAAAGCTTGGTGAAAGGGATCAGCTGAGGAGTAGAGATCTGTCAGGGTTAATTATAATTTTTTCTCCGGACATTTAGGCTAAACACTTGCTCACTAATTTCCAGTTCTTATTTTCTGTCTTTGAGTGTTGCATTTAAAGCTATAATAACTTTTCTATCTTGTGTTAAAAATAAAAATCAACTGCATTGCAGTTCAACCAAACAGTGAGTTTGTAGCCTTCTTTAGTTCCTTCACTCAGTTCTTTGATGAAGCGTCTCCTGTACAGCCTGAACTCACAACTTACAAAGTTGACTCAGAGGGCTTAAAATATAATAGAGATGTACACACACATATGCACGGTGGTCAGAGTGATCCAAGGTCAGCGGGAGGCTTGGGGATGTATACACACAGTTATGCATGCGGGTCAAAGTGACCCTTGCACTACTACCACTACCGCTACTACTACCGCTACTACTACTACTACTACTACTACCTCTGAACGGAACCAGTTGCTCATCCACTGTCACTTCAGGCCCTGGGTTGTAGAGGTGTGGCAGCCGCTCCACCCACGCGTCCCAGAGCCCTCTCACAGTTGCCAGTTTGTCTGTGGCACGTCTCACGCGTCTCGTCTCACGCATCTCGTCTCGTCTCGCGGTCGTCGAAGCGTAGCAGTCTGGAGTACGTGTGAAAGAGTTTCAGTGGCATCGTGGCACGGAATATCGCCCTGCCACTCTCGGCGTCCCACAGACTAGCTGCGGCCTCGCTAGGATCAGCAGCCCTATGTAGGCGCGCAGGTCGGTCTCGTCCATCCCCTTTTCAGCGGTCACCATATTTTTGCGAGCCCTCCATATTTGTCATCTCCAGGATGATTCTTTCTGTGGCTGGTGTGGCGAACATGGAGAACGTCGAGGCTATTTCACAAGTGTGGTACGCCGCGTACGCTGTGGGGCCCGGGGTCAACGGCGTAGCGTTTCACACCGTGCTGCCCTCTTGGTCGTGCGCTGCCGGAGGCTTGGGACGATGTATACATACATATGTACGTGGGTCAGAGTGACCCGAGGTCAACGGGCAAGTTGGGATATATACACATATGCATGCAGAGTCAGAGTGACACGAGGACAACGGGCAAGTTAGGATATATACACATATGCATGCGGAGTCAGAGTGACCCGAGGACAGCGGGCAAGTTGGGATACATACACATATGCATGCAGGTCAAAGTGACACGAGGACAACGGGCGGCTTGGGGATGTACACATATGCACTCGGGTCAGAGTGACCCCAGGACAGCGGGATGGATATATAGATATAGTCAATTCAATTCAATGCAATTCATTTTGTATAGTACCAACTCACAACTTACACATTCTCCTCAGAGGGCTTGAAATATAATAGAGATGTACACACACATATGCACGGTGGTCAGAGTGAGCCGAGGACAGCGGGAGGGATATATCGATGGCCAAAGTGCAAAACCTCCTATCTGCAAGATGATCCAGGAAAGTGGGGAATAACCTCCCATCTGCACTTTGTATATTTTTCTTTTTTTGGGATATTTTTATTTTGTATTATGTATTGGATATCCTTAATTTTTTTTGTATTCTCCAAAAAGTTTTTTCAAAAACATTTTTCAGATAGGAGGTTTTGCTCTTCGGCCATCGATATATTGAAGTCTATTCAATTCAATGCAATTCATTTTGTAAAGCCCGAACTCAACTTACAAATTTAATATATAATAGAAATATACATAAACATTTTCTTGCTGCGGGTCATTGTGACCTGATGAAATCGTGAGGCTTGGGGATACACACACACATATGCACGTGGGTCACTTTGACCAAAGGCCAATGGGAGGCTTGGGGATATACACACACATACGCACGCGGATCATTGTGACTGGAGGCCAACGGGCGGGTTGGGATAAAAACACATATGTTTGCGGGTCATTGTGACCCGAGTCCAATAGGTGGGGTGATATCCCGGAGAAAACACAACCGCTGGGTCAGAGTGACCCGAGGGAAACACAAGGGTTAAATACCAAGCATCACCTGGAACCTAGTTGTTGCATTTCAGGGAAAGAATGAGTTCATACAAACACAAAGAGGGAGCTACAGTGTATTATATACTGTATAATACACTGTAGCTGTTTATTATACAGTATATATATATATATTTATAGCTGTTTATTATATACTATCTATATTTATATAATATATATATATATATATATATTATATAATATATATATAGCTGTTTATTATACACTATATATATATATATATTATAATAAATATATATATAGTGTATAATAAACAGCTATAAATATATATATATATGTACTATATAAATATAGATAGTATATAATAAACGGCTATAAATATATATATATATATATATATATATAGCTGTTTATTATACACTATATATATATATATTATAATAAATATATATATAGTGTATAATAAACAGCTATAAATATATATATATGTACTATATATATATATACTATATAAATATAGATAGTATATAATAAACAGCTATAAATATATATATATATATATATTTATAGCTGTATATATACATATATTATAGTATATATATACTATAATATATGTATATATATTTATAGCTGTTTATTATATACTATCTATATTTATATAGTATATATACTATCTATATATATACAGTATATATATATATATTTATAGCTGTTTATTATACACTATATATATATTATATACATATATATTATATATATATATAGTGTCACGGTTTTGGGTTTTGTTAAGGGTGGGTTTCCTGTTTTGTTTTGAAGGTTCCCTGTCTCGTCTTTCCCCAGGTCACTTCACTTCCTGTCTATGTGATTGTCTAATTGAATTCTCCTGTGTCTGATCACCTGCACATGCACTTCCCTGTGTATTTAAACTCTGTTTGTCTTGTCCCTCGTGAGTTCGTCTGTTTTCTTCGTAGTGTTTCCCGTGTTTGACTAATGTCTTGATCCTGGTTCCCGTGCCTGTTTCCCGTGTTCATTAAATACCCTGTTTTTGCACTCGACTATCTGGTCTCCTGATGAGTCTGCGTTTGGGTCCTGCCTTTGCCTTTTTGCCACCCGTTACATATAGTGCATATATATAGTGTATATATATATATATACTATTATATATATATATATATATATATATATATATATATATATATATATATATATATTTATAGCTGTTTATAGCTGTTTATAGCTGTTTATTATATATATATATATATGACAAGAAAACATTTACATTTTCACTATGAGTCTTTCTGCAGCTGTATTTTATATTTTTTTCTTCAAACTTTTGACACTTTCACTCGTAAACTTTCCTCATAACTGTGCCGTGTTTATGTGTGTTGGTTGCATCCAGAGGTTTGATTTACTCGTCTCCCTGCAGCTGAATAACAACCGGCTCCGTTACAGAGCCGACTCGCCCTCCGGTTACATCATCTATTCTTCTGCTCCATCGCCTGACCGCCATACTTTTATTGCTCTTTTATATCGTGGATTTATCTCGGGAAAATAAAATGATACACAGGTTGACCTCTTCAACCCCGTCGGACCCTCCGGCTTCACTCTGTTTTATTCAAACGTGCATCAAACCCACGAAAACGTTCTAGTGGAGATCCCAACGTTAACATGCATGTTATTTTGGGACATAAATACAGGATATTTCTATTTGATGGCATCATGCATCCATAAATAAACACATTTTGGGGTTTAAACACCTCTCGGTAAAATAAATCATGAAGTTTCACTAAAGTGTTGGAACAAGCTTTGTTTCTTATACGGTCAGAAATTGGTCTTCTTCTGATGAGAAAGAGCATCTTAAAATCATTGAATTAATCAGAATATTAATATTTTTGAAAGCAAACAATGGCTCCAAGTATTGTGTCACGTTTTATAAAACTGTGGCAGGACGGATCAGACTGTGGCACGCCGCCACGGAGGGGAACTTTACTTTAAAACAATTGATTTGATTCATGTGAAACCTGGTGTTTAGTTTTACAAATGGTTTCACAAAAGTTTTCTGTGAACATTTTAGATTGTAGAGTTATTACTTTTTGGTATTTGTGGAAGATCAGCCAGCAAAACATTTATAAAATTGATATTCAACCAAAAGGTTTTATTTACTACTCGATTGTGTTAAGAGGTGGAGATTATTGATTTATTCTCGTCATACGCTGTACGTAGTGTAAGAATGTGACATTTTATGGAGCTGAGGTAACAACTAATTACCAAAGTGCAATAAACTCTAAATTAACTAGCAAATGGATAAATCTAGATTCTTATTAAAAATAAAATATATCTCTGTTGAATTCCCTCAACACGACCCTCTCATCTGCAAAATGTTCCTGTTGTAAGTTTTAAAACAAATCTAACGGCGGTTTTATTACTTTTCTCACTCGAATCCAAAGTTTTCTTCACCTTCTTTGAGTGAAATTCACTCTGAACCCTTTGAGACTCTGAGAAACTCGAAAGTATAATTGTAAAGACGCAGAGAGACCGTAATATTTAAAAAGAAAACGTGCGTTGAGGGTTTTGTTGGAAGCCAACCGAAGCTTTACGGTCGTTTTGGGGCCCGCTGGCCCCCCCGGGTCCCGTCTGAACGGCGTTGGCAGTAAAAACCCTCGGGCTCGCCCACAGATACTCATGAATATTTCATGTTTTATGTTCCTGCCTGGGTTTTCTCCAAGTTGTGCTTCCTGTCATTGGACGGTGCAGATGATGTCTTTGATGACTTGATGATTGGGATTTTAAAAAAGGCACCAAACGATCCCACCGGGGGCCGCGGTGGAGGATCGGGGCCGAAATGCTGCTTCCATGTGTTCCTGTTGGAGGAGGTGGAGGGAGGAAAGACAAAGAGACGGTGTTTATCGGTGTGGACTAACGACTTGTCTCCGTCCTCGGTTCTGGATATGAAAGCTTTATGAGCTGAGTTGCTTTCAAAACTGTCTTCACATCACCTCACTTTCCAAAAATCTGTTGCTTCAAAGAATGTCCTTACTTTCCTTAAGTGTCTTTCTCAATATATCCTCACTTTCTAAAATTGTCCAAACTTTCTAAAAATCTTAACTTTCTAAAATTGTCCTAACCTTTTAAAGATAAATAAAATAAAAAAATCAATGTCCAAAACTTTCAAAACTATCTTCACCTTGTAAAATTCCTCACTTTCCAAAAATATCTTCACTTTCTAAAAATGTCCTAACTTTCTGAAAATTGTCCAAACTTTCTAAATTTTTCCAAACTTTCTAAATTTTTCCAAACTTTCTAAATATTTCCTCACTTTCTAAAATTGTCTAACTTTCTAAAATTGTCCTAACTTTCTAAAAATATCCTAAAAATTATCCTCACTTTCTAAAATTGTCTTTACTTTCTAAAATTGTCTAACTTTCTAAAATTGTCTAACTTTCTAAAATTGTCCTAACTTTCTAAAAATATCCTCACTTTCTAAAATTGTCTAACTTTCTAAAATTGTCCTTACTTTTAAAAAATGTCCTCCCTTTCTAAAAATATCTGTCCTTACAGAACTTCTCTAAGATGTCTTCGCTCTAAGAAATGTCCTCACTTGAAAGACGTCCTGACTCAAAATATAAGTAACTCATCTTTAAATATATAAGTACAACAAAGACAGTACACACTGTGTTGTAGTTTTGATGTAACTAGTATTCTGATAGTTATTCTGGTGGTAGTTTCTATGCCTTTGGAACAACGCTTTTACACATTTTGTAGTATTTTATCTAGATTTTACACTGTAGTATTTTGTGGTATTTTCTAATGTTTTGCGGTACTACATGGTTTATGTGTGGTGTGGTGAAGGTCTGTGATACTTTAAATACTACTGCTTGCTGTAGTACTGACTGTAGTAATACCACTACTTGCTGGAGTACTGACTGTAGTAATACTACTACTGACTGCAGTAATACCATAAAAAGTTTCATATCTGACGTATAAGATTTCTGCAAAAAGCTGTCAAATTGATTCTCGATCTTTCCAAACATCCCTGAGTTCCCAAAGACACAAAGTACTTTAGAAGAGTAAAATGTGTTTAAAATAAAGACGTGTTTCCATAAAGAACCAAACCTCCTGGGTCTGAGTGCTTCACCGGCTCGACGTGGGATGAACTGAAATGAAGTTCTGGAACAACAAGGTTCAGAATGATGAGAATATTTCTCAGAGTGGAAGTAAAGTTTTACCTCTTAAGTTTTAAGCGATAGAACCTGAGGGACATTTAAAAGGGGGATGAGCCTTCAGCGGCTAGAAGACGTCCTCATCATCCATCACGTTCCCACACGACCAAACTATTGTTGTGGATTGAGTTTAAGTCTCAATAATCACAAATAGGTTTCAAAATAGGTAAAATAAATTATGAAAGTAATTAAACCTGCTTTTTTTTAATGATTCATGTCGTAATAACTGTGTTATTCTGCATGAAAGACGTGTTCTAGTTCTCTGCTTCTGGTCATGATGGTTCTGTTTCCAGAGAGGAGCAGGACTTTTATTTTGAAAATCAAAACCACAGAGAGAGAAAGATGTGAGGGGAGCAAAATAAAACGTTTGATGTTCAGATTTATGACCAACTATGATGTTATAATTATATATTATTATATAATATATTATAAAAGTGCTTTTGTAGCATGAATTATTAATTATACTCTGACGAAGTACTCTCTGACGAGGTACTCTCCGACGGGGTACTCTCCGACGAGGTACTCTAACAAGGTACTCTCTAACGAGGTACTCTCTGACTAGGTACTCTCTGACGAGGCCCTGCTGTTGGCTCTCAGTTCCTAACGAGGTACTCTCTAACGAGGTACTCTCTAACGAGGCCCCGCTGTTGTCTCT
>JACSYO010000708.1:1090000-1135737 GCA_016806645.1 Ophiodon elongatus | reverse complement strand
TATATATATATATATATATATACACATATATATATATGAAGGGCAAGAAGATGCTTTGCAGCTGTGTCAGGGACAGAATTTCCACAGCACAGCCTGAGTCATGATGCTGGTGGCAGACCCACCGTTTAATGTGATTTCTTCGACTTCTTCGTACTTAGCAATGTGGGACACAGTTCAAACGAAGAGCTCAGACAGAATATATCGGGGGAGCTGTGTGCGTACGTGTATGTGTATATGTGTGCGTATGTGTGTGTGTGTGTGTGTGTGACTGTGTGTATGACGCAGAGCGCGGGCTGGCTGATGAAGTTTGCGTGCGCGAGGAGGCGGTGTGTTTGTGGGCGCTTGTGTGTGCGTGTGCACGCACACACTAAGTTGGGCGTAACGACGGATTCAAAGGGAGCCTTTGAAGTATTTTGATGTTCCCTGGCTGCTCTCTTGCCAGTTTCCTAAATAGGTCAGAGACTCTGCTCTCTGCCTTGTGCACTGTGCTGTAGCTGTGCTGCAGACTGCTGGAAAGAACCAGAAAGGGCAAGCAAAGGAAAACAATCTGCTTAACTTCACATCACCTTATTTGAACTAAAAGTCTCGCTGTCTTAGATTTCTTTTTTCTTTTTTCTTTTTAATTGAAAGCGTTTAATGTTTGCCGTGATGCTCGACAGGTGCACCGCGGGGACATGTGCCGATTTAGTTCGAGAAAGAGTGAGGAAAGACAGACAGGAAAGTAAGAAAGACGGATAGGGGGCGGAAGAAAGAGACATCGAGTCAGAGCCGGAGTGAGTGAGAGGAAAAGACAGACAGAGGGATGGAGATAGAATGAGAGGGATGGCACAGATAGTGCAGGCCAGACATAGAACGAGAGAGAGGTGCATGCCATCGCTGGTGTGGTCCTGCAGGCCATCTGTCCGTGGTGCTGTGTGAGTTCTGGCTCCGTGCTGCTGGTTCCATGTAGGCCAGTCATTTGCATCTTCCAGCCTGCTGATTAATTTGGTATCTGGAGGAAGCCGCTTTCTCAGACCGCATCAACTCGGGTGCTGCCCGTTCTTTTCGGCGCGCGTCTCTGCATTCACGCCCGCGCGCTTGTGGGTCTTAATTTTGTATGTGGAGGAGGTCTTGGTTCCAGCCTCCACAGGTGCCAGGGTGAGTCTGGCACACAGAGCCAGGCTCCGGCTTGTCTGCCAGCACCTAGTACACAGCAGCAAAAGAGATATCAGGGTGGTCCGAACTTAGGATAACATAGCTGTCCTCTTTTCGCTCTTCTCTCCCATCACAGTCAATTGGCAAACATGAGCACACACACACACACACACACACACACACACACACACGTACATGCACCTTTCTTCTCACCATTCCCAGGGACCCTGTTAGCACCTCCTCTTCTCCTCCTGGCAATGGGAGGAATAAATCTGAGTGAGTGAAGTGCTTGTTTTAGTTGCCAGTGGTGGCTTGTCCAAACCTTCTGGGCGGGTGGAGGAGGGGGATTGGGGCGGGGGGGGGGTGGCATGATTTATTGTCGAGTGGCACAAAGCGAACAAATTCTGCCATGGGAACAGGACAGACACCCCCACAGAATGTGATTTGCCTTCTGCTGGGCTGGACCGTGTTAGCAAATAAGGCAGAACCCATCCCCTCCTCGCTCTAAAACACACACACACACACACACACTTATTCTCTGCTGAAATACGACTGGGGACAAGCCAGGGGAGATCAGAGTGGGAGGCTGGTGTACGAGGGAGGGAAGTGTTTCTGTGTTACAAAAAAAATAAAAGAAGCCAGATCCCTTTTTCCCTCTGCTACACCCTGCTCATCGGCGGCCCACAGCCCTAGGAAGAAAAGAAAAAATAGAGCCCCCAAGTGGAATTTTCTCTGATCCTCCCCGCTTTCCTTCATTGGTCTCTCCCCCCCCCCACTCCCCCCACCAGCAGGAGGTCTGGACTCAACCTGAAACCCCTCAGCCTCCCTCCGGGTCCCTGTGATCCCCTCCACGTCCCCGGCGTGGATAAAAGTCGTCCTACATCCTCACAGATGTTAGGCCAATTTCGCAACACTCAAGGCCACACAGATGCGCACGGTTTGTGTCACAGTTGAAAGGCACCGTCGCCCACACACACACACACACACACACACACACACACATGCAGAACGCATGCAGATACGCACACACAGAACGTATTCGTGTCGCTGCTACATATCAAAGTCTTTATGCATCCCCACAGACTCCGAACCTATCATCACAAAGACTCACTCTGCTGTGCACACACATGCACTCTGTCGCTCTTTCTCACACACACACACACACACACACACACACACACACACACACACACACACACACACACACACACACACGCACTCGATGCACGCTTTCAGCCGCCCTCGCCTTGTGGGTCCACAAAAATGTCCCCCTTTGGCGGCCAGTGTTTTTAGCGTGTGCAGGTGTGACGGTGTGTGTGTTTGTGTTCATATGCCAATGGTGGAAAAGGAGGTGTGACGTGAGGGATCACGTACCAACCTCATGAGCCATTTGTCGTAAACCTGAAGTGGGCAAAAGAAATGTTTCAATAAACTAGATACATTTGCAGTGTATGTACTTTGCACATGCTAGTTTAAACACTAAAAGTTGACTAGGCTAAATTTAGTGACATTATCTCTGTCTTTACCTCTTGACAAAGAAACCAATATTGTACTGTTTGTTACATCTTAATTTTAGACTTTTAGATTTGCAAACCTTTCATTTACATTGGCATTGTGGGCTTTTAAGTGGGCTCTTAGGCCATGAACAGAAACCAATGTAGGTATTAGGAAACGTCTGCCTGTTTTAACGTTACTTATGTACAGATTTACATAAACATAATGATATTTTAAGTGGACCGTTTTAAAGTATCAAATTTAAGAGCAGAAGGTACAGAACAACTTTTTGTAATTTGTAGCCATATCAGTAAACATCATGGTTTGCTTTTTTTGTTCGTGTATATGTCCCTAAATCAAAGAACTGCATTCACATACAGCTATTGTGAGTTTTTTTTTAGCTTACAGTGTTCTCTGATAATACTTTTTTTTCCTGTTGTTATGCACCAAGTTTTTGTAAAATAAGCACGAGATTAAATGGAACTAACTCAAAACCAGACGGATGACCTATCATATTTGAAGTATCACCACCTGCTGTGTTTTGAAAAATGAGCGGCTATATTTGAGGCATGAGCGTCAGGTCTGCTCCTCCACGCTGTTTATCTTAGTTGACTTCCCATGGGGGATTGTAATGCCTGTGTCAGTGGACACACTAATGGAGATGTGTGAGGTTAAGATTATTGTATACATCAACGCCAGGGATCTGTGCTCCGCTATTATAGGCCTGTCACCTTCCTCCAGGGATTATACAGCTTTTAAATGGAAGAAGGGCTCCTTACAATACAATGCTGAGGGGTTTTAATCTTGACAAACAACACCTTCATATGAGGTATTATGGCAGACTGTCATCGGCGGAGCTCACTCCCCGTAGAACAGAACAGAGGGGCGCTCGCTGAAGACCACATGAAGAGGATTAGTCAGAGTCACCTGGAAAATGTTAATGTGCTAAACCAGATGAAACTGTCTCCGTCTGAAATAAGAATTATGTAATGGCAGGGTTGAGAAGGTTACTTTTGAAATGTCATCCGTATCAGAATAGAGATTTCCTGCTAAAGATTGCATGGGTAATAGCACATTTTTGTGACTTTTCAAGTGCTGTTCCAATCCCTACTATATCCCATCTATAATTCCTCGGCGTGCTGAGCGGCATGGCTCCAGGGATGGGGATGTTGGTCGGTCCGCCACTTTGATCCTGACTTAAATTAGATACTGGATGGATTGCCATGGGAATTGTACATATATTCATTGTGCCCGGAGGATAAATCCAGATCTTCACGATCCCCGGAGGATGTATCCTAATGACTATGGTGATCCTCTGTCTTGTCCTTTCGAGGGAAATTTCTTGACAACCATTGAGTGGATTGCCCTAAAAACCAGGGCTCTTGGAGAATCTGCTGTGAAAAATTTTGAATGAAAAATAACTGTCATATAATGTTTTTTCCACTGATTTAAAAATCATCTCTCATGTCCCAGAACTAAGACCTAATATTTTCTCACATCGACATACATTAGAGAGAAATTAATTGAGGCTGAACCACTGACTTATTCAGTCAAAGAAAAGAATTAGTCGTATTGGAATCTTGAGCAATTTCAGAGTTTGTTTGGATCAGACATTTACCGGCTTGGTACAACAAAGAGGTTCCTTGGATTTCAACGTTTTTTCACTCCTGGCCCAGAGCCATTTCCCGACAACTTGGAGTGGCTGTACAGAGCTGAAGTAGTTTCCTTTAACCCTGAGGAAAGGTGGTTGTATTTGTTCACCGCTGTGTGCGTGCGTGCGTTTGTGTATGCCTTGAACTCGC
Organism: Ophiodon elongatus; assembly: GCA_016806645.1. Taxonomy (NCBI): domain Eukaryota; kingdom Metazoa; phylum Chordata; class Actinopteri; order Perciformes; family Hexagrammidae; genus Ophiodon; species Ophiodon elongatus. The sequence goes on along the minus strand of JACSYO010000708.1, from coordinate 1,131,307 downwards.
GCGTGTGTGTGTGTGTGTGTGTGTGTGTGTGTGTGTGTGTGTGTGTGTGCGTGTGTGCGTGTGTGCGTGTGTGTGCGCGTGTGTGTGCGCGCGTGTGTGTGCGTGTGTGTGCGCGCGCGCGCGCGCGCCTGTGCACATTTGCGTGGCGGATGCATGGCTCTTTTGTCAGATTCCGAAATAGCTCTCTGACCTTTCTGTGAAGTTTTTCTCCTCTTTTGTGCTGTCAGCCGTATCCTCCTTTCCTAAACGGATGGCTGTTACTTGTGCTTTCTTCCCAACAGCAGCACATGGCTGACATTAAATGCATAAAAAATGTCTAATAATGATTAGAATCTCATTCTAACCATCCTACACACAACCTTCGTCTCCATCCTCGTCTTTGTCTTTCTGCCTCTCTCTCTCTCTCTGTCTGAATTTATTCATGGAATGAAATAGCAAATGAACTAAATTTCAAATGGCTATGGCAAAGGCCTCAGAGCAGAGTAACAAGTTCAGGGAGAAGACAGACCAAACCCAGCAGTCTTCATTTACATTTTCATTTAATTTTCCTTTGGCCTGTAGCGCTGTGTACAGAATCAATCTTTCTAACTCCTTTTCCAATATATTACCGAGAGACAGCAAGAGGAAAGGGGAAGTATTGATCGGAGCGTTCATTGTGTCTTCTTACAGATTGCAAACTTCATAAGAACAGCGATGAAATTGCTGTTTGTTTCCTTTTTTTCTGTGTCTTTATTTCATCTGAAAGAGTAATGATGGTGGTTTGATGTGGCTGAGGTGTGACAGTCAATACTTATCCTTCTCTCCTTCAGCACAACACATCATCGTCTTGTTTCGTCTTGACCCACCAGCCACAGATTCTTCAAAGAAAGGCTCCAGAGTTTGTGTTGTGATCAATTTAAGCCGCACTTCACTCCAAGGTGACATAAAAAAAGCTACACGTCCCTGTAGCTTAGCAGTATTTTGTAAGATTTGCTTTGCTTGGCTCCGTCCTGCTCTTTGTTTGGTTTGGCGAAGTTTAAGCTCCAGCAACTCCATCCAGCCAAAAATTTGCATTAGATAGTTATGTTTGCTCCTTGTATTAGTTTTCAATCTCAAATTGTTTTCTTTTGTTAAAGTAAAGCGCACTGTCGAACGATAAAGCCTATGTGTCACGGTGTTACCTATCCTTGTACGGTATGTTTATGTAAGCCTCAAAACCATCCAAGGATTATGTTATGATCAAACACTTTATGAATTATAGATTTATTCATATATAATCCAGTACTGTAACACCTAGCTTTACCCTGCAATACACAAACAATGCTCAACAAATCAGCTGGAGTTTCCAACCAACTCCTGGATTGTTAGCATTAGCTCATGATAGTTAGCTACGGCTGACAAACTCTGCTCCAGACTGTCGTCATTCCTGTCAATAAAACCAAAAGTTGTTGGTCAGCCCGGCGATGTCAACAAAGTATGGAGAAGCTCAGATTACAACACACACAGAGGGAGGGTGACTTCATTCTCTGCTCAGGTATACATTTCACATCTATATCTTTACATGGCAAATAGCTGTTTGCTGCTATAGTCATGCTCTGAATAGAACATTTAAGGTTAAGAGGTCAGAAAAATAAATTCAGTAGCCAAGGTATCAGTATTTTGTTTGATGTTTGAATGTTGTATGTTGCGGTGCAAAAGCAGAATATACATAGAGGATGTAGGCTCAGGAGACTGTAGACCAGGAGAGACGGGAGAGCCCTTTATGAGCTCCAGCACTGTATGTTACAGGTTTGCGTATCACCTCAACCATTTTTGCCTTCAAGCAACCTGCGAGGCAAACACAGCGAAGCACAGTCAAACCTGTTCGGTGGGGTCATCAAAGATCTGTTCAGAGAAGAAGACGTAGCACTGAAATAGGAGGATATACCATATGCGTCAAATGTTCACTGACGTGCTGAATAATTTATATGACTTGACCTACTTATGTTTATGTAAATAACCATTTTCACAAAAGTTTTTGACTGAGATAAAATTCTATTTCCACAGCTGTCGGGTTAATTTTGTCTTCACCCATCAGTGGCAGCGATGTAACTCCCCGCTGCCTGTGTTTGAGGTTGAAAAGCTGTTAACTGAAAACCTTGACACTCATTCACACCTTCAACCGGGAGCAGGGTAGGCAAATCTGCCTCAGGACAAGTCCTCAACATGCTCGGTAGTATCTATTGAGATTCCAATGATTCCGGGGTGAGGGGCAGATACTCCTAATGGAGGTGTATATTAGGCAGCCAGCTGTCTGTTAGTGCAGCTCTGTGATTGATGGGAGGAGACATGCATCATTTACTGGCCAAGCTGGAACTAGAGGGAATCTCCATCTTCTCTTTCAAAGCAGTCACAGGGCGCCTCACAGAGAAAATTGGCCTGTTTTCCAATGGGGGGGGGATCGGCTAAATCCAACGGCAGTCACACCTGCGCGCGCACACACACACACACACACACACACACACACACACACACACCCACGGACAGTCAATGAGAACACGCACAGGGTCGAATGCTTCACACAAACGGGTATTTCCCTGTCTCCTGTTATACAGTTTGAAGCCACTAGCTGTATGAAGCTTACGTCGCCACCAGCACATTTGCAACGAGAACAAACACGAGCACTAACACCTTTTTTTTTTTTTATCCATTTGTCTCAGTTTGCAGCTCTTCAAATAAATGTGTCGGGGGTGCCCTTCATATGACTTTGCGTATGACACAAGTCAGTTAAAAGTTGGGATCACGTGTCGCCCCCTTTCAGACTAAAAGGGTTATTCGCAAAATTCAGACCAATATATGTTCGCGCAGACTTTGAATATAAGTGAATGTCAAACATGCGATCCAAACTTTTCCGTGTGAAAGCAGGATAAATTAGCCGGCATTGCCAAAAAAAAAAAAACTTGCATATCGGCCCACAATAACTGTCAGTGTGGCAGCTAATTGAATTACCATCTTGTTCTCTAATTGGTCTCGTTTCCTGTGTTTCGACCGGAGTAAGTTTTGTCTCTGTGACTGACACGCAGCGTGCCGCCGTCCGCCCCATTCATCAGGCTCTTGTGAAAACAATGGGCTGTTAAGAGCCAGCCCTGCCATCTCCGCCGGTCCGGGGGGACACGGGAGCCAAAGGCAGATGCCGCCTCATCTCCGCTAATTTGATTTCTGGTGTGTGCCTGTCGCAGCTACATGGGCCGCACATTAATTGAGAGCATGCAAATAAGACAGGGCTTAATTTACTTAATTATAGTTTTTTTTTTTCTTTCTTCCCCTTACAGTGTTTTTTTTTTTTTTTCATTCTTCTCTCTGTTTCTTAGTTCCGTCAGACGGATGTGTCATCTTTGCTTTCCATTCATAGGCATTCCCTTTGAGTATGTTTTTGGTCCTTGTAGAACGTGCGTGACTTTTATTCAGCTTCGGTTGCCACATGGAACTGACTGAAAACATTGCTTTGGCTCGTCTCCCCGTTTTTCGCGGCGTCTCGCCGCCTGGAAGGAGCAGAGATGAAGTGAGGAGAGTGGATGTTAATGCAGAGAGAGAGAGAGAGAGAGAGAGAGAGAGAGAGAGAGAGAGAGAGAGAGAGAGAGAGAGAGAGAGAGAGAGAGAGAGAGAGAGAGAGAGAGAGTAATTTACCTCTGACGGACATCGTTTACAATCACTGGCCCTCTTGGCTGGACGTTTAACGTGACAGAAGACTATAACATAAGAGCAACAACGTTACCCCACAGCCGTCTGTATACGACTCAGTGGCCATTCTGATCGTATTATTAGGTCGTTAATTGCTTCCCGACTATCTTTACACCTCTCAGTAAGGGGTGTTTAAAGAAGGTATATAAGTTGTTACTGACGTTTTTTGGTTTTCTAAGGTAGTTGCTATTGAGTTAATTAACGGTATATATAGTATGCCAGCAGTTATTCAGGACTGTAGGGTGTTTGAACCCCACAGCTTCACTGCAGCAGAACGTTTGGAGTGTGCCAAACAGCCAATACCTAAGAAACTGCCAACAAGGTTCACGGGTCTAATTGCAGTTAGTTGACCCAAACCCACGTTAATCAATTTTGCTGTTTTTGTTTGCCAGAGACATCTTTAAGCTGAGTTCCATACAATAAGACCATGTAGGCAGCATGTGCTCTCGGAGTTATTGCTGTTGTTTTTAAATCTCACCCCGGCAGAGTGAGTATGGTGTTTTACCCCGTCTGTTACAGTAGGTGTCGGGAAACGGTAATACTACAGACAAAAGTGTCAAAATAAATCATACGTTTCTCCGGGAAATACATATCAAACCTGAATACATCATCACAAAGCAATCTGCGGCCATGAGTCGGTGTGTACTTTTTATGCTGATGTACAGATTTAGGAGCGGCGCGGTACCCGTGACGAAGAGGCACCTGTGGACGACCGCTATCTATTCCCAACATAATAACATGAAACAGCCGAGGCTGAAGTCTGATCCCGGGCTAAGTTGGAGAACACCGAAAGCAATATCTCGCAGATGGCCACTGCTTCACCCTCGGAAACATCTGTTTATTAGCACGCCTCAGCGAGACCTCGCTATCTCAGGCCGACATCATCCCTCTCTCTTTCGCTCTCTCTCTCTCTCTCTCTCTCTCTCTCGGGCTCAAAGAAGATCCGTTCCGTGTGTCGCATATGTCCGCGAATGTATTGGAAAAATCACAGCACGGTTTAGTTATCTGCAACCGGTGGTACGGTAAATAATATCAAGTCACATCAACAATATTGTCATGCATTAATGATTTCTACTCACAAGCAGGTTAGCCGCTGTCATTTGGCAGCAATTACGCAGCCTGTCATCAGGCCAAGTGTGTAGAATAAACACATCATTTCCCTCCTATAGAGCCAGTGGCGCCCCCCCCCCCCCCACACACACACACACACACACAAACACACACACACCCAGACACACACTTCCCTCTGCCTCGTCCCTTTCTTTCCCCTGGAGTGCATCTGATAAAATTAATTGAAAAGAAAAGCAAGTAGCATCCTAAGGCAGTGTTATTGTTATTATTATAATTAGCAAGCGTGGCATGGCCCACTGTCTCGGTGGCCTGTTAGCTCACGGGCTAAAGCCTCTAATGAGGTAGCAGTCATGTGGCGTCAGCTCCTCCTCTGTGAGAAAGAAAGCGAGAGTAGACGGAGCGGAACGGGGTCTCATCACGTCCGCTATGGGTCCCCCGTTTCGCGTGCTTTGGGAAATTGCCATATCACGGACAGAGCTCAAAGGGGTCCTCCTGACAGCACTCCGACGCGGTCAGGAAGAAGGCCGAGAGCGCATTAGCGAGTTAATACGCCGCTTTCGAGCGCCGTCGCTGTTTTTTTTACCCACACATCGCTAATAGCATCGTTGTGCATTAACAATGACACCTTTTGAACTAATAATCACAACTTAAGAGACAATTACCATGTGCACCCAAGTGAGTGGAAGAACTGTGCAGTCACCGGAAAACGAAAGATAATTGTCTGGATCATCAGGTCATTGCATCACGCGGGCGGGAGAATCCAAACACGAGTTATAAGTAAGTCGCCGGCAAATTGACATTCGTTGGTCTGATTTGAAATCCCGGAACAGGAAATGTGTTTGCACGTTCTTGAAACAACCGGAAAAGCAACAGCGTTGTGGTTAGCGCTGCAAATTATTTTTCAAAAATCCCATATTTTCTCACGACTCATTAAAACAAACGGGCGTTCTTGATGTTCGTGTTTGCCCGTTTGTTCACGCGTGGCATCCTGGGAATGAGAAGCTCGCGCTGTTTGCAGCTACTGCAGTTTCTGACTCTTTCACAGTGTCTATGGGAGCCGTAGTGTGGATTTGAACACACTGCGATGCATTTCCAGGACCAACTGCTCTGCACAGCATGTGTCCCGAAAAACATATTTTCTCGTAAAATGCGGAGCAATAAAGGCGGTGGAATAAGTACCGTTGCATCTTGCTAATAAAGTGTTAAATGTGCAATCTGTTCTTGTAAACATAAAAGTATTGCCACAGTCAAAGAGCGATACAACTTGTGATCACTTCCTTATGGATTGGCAGGTTTTTTTTGATCACACGGACCAACACCATACAACAATTAAGTCGAAGAAATTCATGTTTTTCTTTTACGCCATAGGCTTGTTCCCATTAGGTGGAGAAAATAGTCCTACTGTATGTTTGAGTTGATAATAACTTGTTTACACAACAGCAGGCTGCCCTACGAAGGCATAGGCCATTAAATACAAGGGAAATGCTTTATTTTATGCATTATTAAGCTGATTATTTTACCTTCACAATATATAAATATATATGCAGATACTCCATGGGAAAACATCGGCTCTACAAAATGTCTTTCTTTTGTTTATTTTAATGCACAATTGTCTTTATTTACAATCAAAAATTCAAAGGGACTAAATGTTTTTGAGTGTTTCCATGTCTCAGTTTTTCCATCTTTTAATCCCCATATTGAAACCAATATAGGTTTTCAATTTACAATTTCATGGATTTAAATGTGTTTCAAAGGCAACTGGCTGCGATCACAGTTACTGTTACTCTGCTAATCCGGTCACCTGCTCCTTTCGAGGGAATTTTACATTTTTATTGCATAACATCTTTTTTCTTATATCATAAATCAGCATATTAGTCATATTTTTGTTTGGGTGGTGTTGGCGTGAAAGATTAAGCTCTACTGAATGACATTCTTTAACAACGCTAAATCACTTATGGGCGAAAAACTACTCAAGTAAATAATGACCTAATCTTTCACAAACGTCTCATGTAAAATGAGTTCTTAAAGTGACGTATTTTGCCGAGTCATATCTCATAACTAGCCATAAAAAAAAAAAAAGAGAAAGTTGTGGAATTCTGTGTGTGGCTGGTCCTCCCAGCTGAGATCATAGGCTGAGGTAAGGTGGCAGGCTGTTTGGGCTCGTGCGTGTTGTGTCTGAGCGCTATGATCCATGGGAGCTCGCGGTTGTCAGAGGCCTTGATTGGTGGAGGGCTTTATCAGCCCCGCGACCAAAACAGAGCCCGTGTGGAGGGTTACGTGCGACGGCTGCTGCCGTACCGAAGTCTCTAGTTCCTCCGAGCCATCAGCTGGGAAATTGCTGAGTAAATCTAAGTGTGTGTGTGCACGCGCGTACGCGCCGTGTAGTACACGGGGCGGGGGACTCAATTAAAAACCAGCTGTGCCTTATTCCTCTGTAAGCCCTCCAGCACCCCACCGCCCCCCCTCCTCCTCCCCACACTCATGTCCCACCCCCACCACCCTTCCTCCTCCTCCTCCTCCTCCTCCTCCACTATACCCCCTGCCACAAGCCCCCCGCTGCTCTGTAAGCTGCCTGTAAGCTTCTAGACTCATGCCGATGGATCTAATGCTTCCCCTCGAAAACACACGGGCACGCAAACACACACACACACACCGCCTACCTCCCGTATATATATATTGTAGCGACCCTTGGTAAGGAAAGCTACGACACGTTATCTCGCTTGTTACGTTTTTATTAGTGGACAGTACACAGGCTGCACCGCCAAGCGTTCTCTTAACGTGCTTAACTATCTGCTCCCGGTCACTCAGACTCACTCTCGACAGGCGAGCAGCACAAACAACAACGTTCCCACTTCACGCTCTCTCTGCCAATGCCAGGTACGCTCGTGTGTGCCACCCACCCCCACGGGGAGCTGGGATGATTGACAGGTTTTACAGCCTCACAGGTCACGAGGCCTTCACTGACCTCCTGAACTCAGTAAACGCAATTACCAATGTTCTTATCTAGAACGACTTCTCCCTGTAAACACAATAACACTTATAAGTGTTATAAATAACACAACAGGTTAACGTTGCATGTCACTCAGTCTGTTACACTAAATTATATAGTGTAACAGACTGAGTAACATAGTCTATCTATATCTATATATATATATATGCTCATTGCTCATTTGCCCCCCGCTGCTTGATGTAATTTCGACAGACTTGTGGGTGCCCCCCCCCCCCCCCCCATCCACTTCCGCCACTCTCTCCCTCTTCTCCCTGACGTACCTGTTACTGCCTCGCATCAGCCAGCTCTCCCACTACAGCGGGGGCACTCGCTCTCGGAGGCGGGGTGGGGGGGTGAGTGAGAGGGAGAGAGAGAGAGAGAGAGAGAGAGAGAGAGAGAGAGAGAGAGAGAGAGAGAGAGGAGGAACGAGGAGAGGGGGCACGAAGTCAAACGCTTTATTTACTAAAGAGACAGACAACGCAGACAGACCCGAGGAGAAGAGACTCCTCAGAAGCCCGTTAATGTGCTTCTTAAATAGGCAGCGTCGCGTTGGGAAGCAAAGGTTAGCGTGAGCACAAATTGGCTCAGGGTACCGTCTGCCTGTATGGCGGCCCATTACTCTGAATACTATACCGCTGCTTTCATGCACGTCTCGCTACAACCGCGCATTAGCTGCTCTTTCATTCTCTTTCTACCATTTTCAACGGCCATAATTCGTGTATTACATTCGTGCTATATAGCGGGAGAGAATGAAAAAAAAGGTACAGTTAATATAGCTTAATAAGGGTGTATCCGGAGGCCGGCGATAGTGCTTCGCCAGCTAATCAGTGGTAATTCCATAAGTTCAGGTCCTTTAATTAGCTAATTTGCATTTTGAGAATTAATGGAATTGATTATGTAATTAACGGCACAATGCATCTTCTTCCTCGGTGTAAGCAAGGCCCACGTGTGCACACCCGCAGCAGCAGCACCGGCAGACACCGCAGCGCGCTGCAGGGGAGGGTAACCGGATATGATATGATATGGCGATGGATGTCACGGGAGAGGACTCACTCATCGCACAAGGTTAAACAGAGACCCCCCCTCCCAAACCAACCCCCCGACGGCGCGCAGCCTGTGACGGTGCAGATAGGGCTGCAAGTGGTGCGAGGCTCGAGGACCCCTGAGCATTGGCCATAAGCATTAGGTTTTGATAGGTTGTAATGGCTTGTGCTAATATTGGCTCGCGATAGAGAAAGGTCAGCTAGCTCATCTACGCGTACAGCATCTGACAAGTCGCCTCGGGATCTTTTTTTTTTTTTTTTTTTTTTTTTTTTTCCTTCATTTGCGCAGGTCTGGAGCAACACATTCATGACGGGAGTCAGATTTAAAAAAAAATATTATTATTCTTTTTTTTCACGGTCATTTTTTCAGCTGGTGGTTTCTAATTATGGCATAAGGCGAAAGGGGGTGGGGGCGATGAAATGGAACCGCAGAAGAGGGGTTGTCATAGTTTGCTTTGAAAGGAGGAGGAATGATTTGTTTTAACAAGTTAAGAAGTGCATTGCCGGTGGTACTTTAGACGCCACACTAGAGCCCCTTGGTGTGCCCTAGGGTGGTCAACGAGAGGATTGCCACAGCTGATCCCGCATTATGGGCAGGAGGAGGAACATGGGCAGCCTGAAGGCAGGAGCTGGTGGCTGTCTACCCCGGAGGTGGATTTTAAACCAATGAGCAATGTGCTGGTCAGCCACCCGTAGCAGCCGCGGCTTCTGGGCGATCTAATCTGGGTTCGCTCACTGGCCGCGCTCCACATCTATGCTCGCTGGCTAAGTGTTGGCCCGTTATAGGACATATTAGGGCTAATCTCTAGGTGTGTCCATATGCAAGGACTTAAGTGCAGACGGATGGAAAGGGGCAGATTTAAATCTGCTGACATCATCGCTCTCCAATCAGCACCAACACCCTGGGGGAACGGTGGAGGGTCGGCACGCGGTTTCAACATATTATTCTTGGTTCTTGTTTTGTGGGATCATATTTAACATGAGTGGCAAAAATGAACTACCGCAAGGAGCGATGCTTCTTATCTTAAAGGAGCTACACTCAGCTCATTATCTGGAAGAAAAAAAAAACTCCACAGTGGACAGTGTGGGGGGGACTTTTAAGATCTGGACAAGCTGCACCCGCATGATTAAGCATAGCATTGGCTCAAGACAAAGCGGTATTTTTTATTTATTATTATTTTATTTATTATTTGAGGTTATCACTTGGGGACTTAAAAAAAGGCTCAGCGCGCCATCTTACCCTCATCTGCATTTTTCATCTCATGCTGCACCTGTGAAACCCACTAGAGAATCCAATGACCCCCTCTCTTTCCTTTCACCCCTCGCTCTGGATTTAAACCTGCCATCTGTGAATTCAAATCACGTCGAGGGTTTTCGGCCTACTTATCCCATAAGCCGACTCCCTTATTTGTCTTAATAAATATACCTACGGTGGATGTGGAAGAGTTAATAAATAAATAAATAAAGCCAGGAGTGGGAGGTTTATGTCCCCTGCCAATCCCCAGTTATGCATAAAAATGCCTCCGAAATGAAATCTTTATCAAAAGAGCCACAAGGTTCTCCTTACAAGGTGTTTTCAAATAAGCGGACGTTATTATCATGCCTCCACTGGGAAATATGCATTTACAGCTCGGAGAGTGAGAGGCAATGGGGTAACTGTTAACAATGTTTTCCCTAGTTATGGTGCATAATTGCATGCTTGCGTTATTGCACCTATCCGCTGCCACCAATACAGAGGAAGGCCATTAGGCCGTGCGCTAATGTGAACAGCGTCCTGCAGTGCAGTGGGTGCACTGTTTAAACAGAGATGCATGAGGGCCACTGTAATGAGCACTGTAGGCCGGGGGAAGGAGGCTGCTAACAGCCCCCAACGCAGGCGCGTTTAAGCTCGGGGAAAATACAGTTGAGAGGCAACTTTGCCTGTTAGGCTGTAAATATATGGCTTTGTTTTAAGCGTAACGGCACTGGCCTTTTAGTCTGTAAATACAGTACATGGACATGCATCATAGAACCATACTCACTGCATGGTCAAACAGTTTGTTTTGTAACCTTCAAATAGTGATGGTGCATTGCATTTGTTTACAATTGCAGTGATGTTCAGCTAGAATTCCAATTGTTCAATTGTTGCTTTCTTCCCCCCCCCCCCCACCCCACCCCCCCGCGTGTCATCCTGCAGGGACGCAGCGGCAGTCGGTCCACAGTGGATTACTCTCCACACGCACCGCTAATGACCATTGACTTTGGGCTTTGGCCGTGAACGCGCGCTCCGCGAGCCTCGGTCATTCCTCTGTACTGTGCGCGGATGGTCGCTCCCTGGATGCTGCTGCGCGCAGCCTTTAACCGATCGGCCGACGCTCACGCTCAGAGCATGCCCGCCGCGTCTCGGGTCTGAGGAGGATCAACGGAAAAGGACGCGCCGCTCGCCGCGCAGCAGCCTTCGTCCGGTTCTAGGGAGAGAAGAGAGGGGTTGTGGGGTGGAGGGAGGGGGTTCCACCTTTTCCCGTCAGCACTGCTCCCCGGCACGACCGAGCGTCACCGCGGAATTGGATTGCTCCGTTTGATTCCCTCGCTTTGGTAGAGATGTTGCAGCGGCGGCTCACAGCCTTTCCTCCCCATCAGCTCGCCCCCGGTGCTCTCGTCTCCCGCCGTGTGCAGTAGCGGCTCGACAGGACAGACGGGGCAAAGACAAACAAAAGTATGCGATAAACAAGTGTCAAGTAGAGCTGCGGTCTGCTTCCAACGGCGCGAGGGAAAAGTTCAAGTTGCGAAGAAGAAGAAGAAGAAGAAGGAGGAGGAGGATTATGCAGTGAGCGCCGCACATAGCTGGAGCAGCAGCTGCAACAACAACAACAACAACAAATAAGAAAAAAAAGGTATGTGATATTTCAAATATATATCCCGTGGAAACGATGCTCGCGCGCTCGTGTTGTTTACGCAGCCTCTTCTGAAACCACAAAACATGTGCGCAATCAGTGACAAACATGGGACGGGAGGGGAGGGAGGGGAGGGGGGGGGGAGCGGTGACATTGAGGTGTCTTTTTAATCGGAATACAACGTTTCTGGTCCTCCCGCGTGCCCCGCACTTGACCGGCGTTTGGTCACACGGGGGCTCCCTGTCGCGTGACCGCGGTGCCGTGGATGTGTCGCGCCGTCCAGCTGCACGGTTCCTGGGCAGGGATGACCTTCTGCGTCTGTCGCTGTGGAGTTCGCGGGCTGGAGAGGGTGTTTTATTTTTGCGCACATCTGCACGGGGCAACGCGAGCGTTCTCGTGAGACCGGCGTGGAATGACACGCGTGTCTTGGTCGCTCTGTTCTTTGAAAGGGTCAAGGGTGGCGTGTCAGTAGCGGGAGCCGTCGCCATGAGGGGGAAGACACTCGGCTAACCTTTAGCTCCCGACGCAGCATCCACCTCACCTCGTCGCTCTCCGTACATGCGTGAGAAAGTGAGTTCGCCCTTCGCCAAAAATAAAAATTGTCACCATGACAAAGATGGAGTTACTGGCGCGCTTTAATTGGCTGCTTGACCTGTCGTCAAACCTCACCTCTGGAGCTCTGCGTCGCCGCGGTGCGTCCGCACGTATCATGAAGACTCTCCACATTTCCACATTTCCACATTTTACAAACACCAATTGCTACACTGCACCTTTTCTTTTTTCTTTTTTCTTTTTTCTTTTTTCTTTTTTCTTTTTTCTCTCTCTATCTCTCTACAGTCTTTGTACTCATGAATATTTCACCTCAACTTGCTCACACGCTGCTATGTATTGGATTCGAAATAATGCCTGGCATTGTGCTTTGCAGAGGGCTAAACCAAACGTCCAGGCGGTGTATAGGTGCGCCTGTGTGTTGAATGTAAATAGCTCTCTGCTGTCATGCTCTGTGTTTTTTTTTTTTTTTTTTTTTTCATTTCTTTTTTTTTGGTGGGGGACACTGAGATTCTGTAAGCCACAGCCCAGCTGGCTCCCCTCCAGCTACAGCGAGGACCATAAACACAGCAGGAAGCCGCAGTTCACTCAGGGACGAGTGCTCATTGGGTGCGAGTGTGACTCTTAGTTAAGGATCCGACACCATATGCTTGCAATAAGTTAAAGGTTGCATTAAAAAAAAACAAAAAAAACAACAAACTTTTCAGTCAGTTGAGTATCAAGTGTACGGGCGTCAAGGGACGAGGCCCACACACCAGCTGTAGATCCCAGAGACTGGCAGTCGTCGGGCACCTTATGACACGGAAAAAAACGCACACAGATGCCACGCGGGTAGCGAGGGTGAGACGACCTGCTGAGATTCGCACTTCACTCGTGATTGCTGCCGTTTTCTGTTGGTGGCCCTTCCATCTCCTCCTCCACCTCTTAGCTCTCTTCAAGGCTGCCTGCGTCTGTGTGATCTCGCGCGCTCTTTTGATCCCTCTCCCACTTCCCATCCCTCCATCTTGAGCTTTTTTGACAGGGCCCGCGTAAATAAGAAAGGGAAGCCCTCGACCGCCAGCTGACAACACATTTAAGTACATCGGCGCGGAAACATTCAACATTTCGCTCACAGGTACCGCCGTCGGCCTTTAACCTGCCAAGATTAATCATGTGGACCAGAGTGTTTGCGTGTGTGCATATGTGTGGCGAGCCGCGCGGTCTTAAGTGCTAATAGGAGCTCACACTGGACAGCAGCAGGCTGTGTCAACCGCAATCTCCAGACAAGCCCTCAGGGTGTCCCATTTGGCACACACACACACACACACACACACACACACACACACACACACACACACACACACACACACACACACTCAAACAGGCCTGAGAGGTTTAGACTTGACACAAGGGTCTGAGCACCACGGGTTCTCTGAGTCCGTGTCCTTGTTAGACCTTCACGAGCATCCGACGAGATTAACTCTGTGCCGTTACCATGGAGATGTAGTGTAGATTGACTTTTAGACAACTTTTGCTGGATATTTTGTGAAGTCAGACGTGAATGCGATAGAGAGAGTGAGTCCCTTCCTGTTGATCCATCGCCCTCCACCCCCCCCTCCTCTCTCTCTATGTGGGTTACGTATTTATACATTTTACTGCGACACCTGTGAGGCCTGGAGAGAGCAGCATCAATCTTCATTAAACTGAAATGAGGCTGGCCCTGTTGAATAAATGACCATCATTGAGTGTGTGTGTGTGTGTGTGTGTGTGTGTGTGTGTGTGTGTGTGTGTGTGCGTGTGCGTGTGCGTGTGCGCGCGCGTGTGTGTGTGTGTGTGCGTGCTGGCGTTGCTGCCCGCTCTGACCCAGCTGACAGATGACTGCAGTGATTTCCAGGGTTCAGCAGATTAGGGGATTAAAGACTGAAGGCTTCACACAATAACCCTAATGCATGCGCACGCATGCGCGAACAAACAAACACACGCCGCCGGGGCTGACCAGAGGTCAGCGATGTCCAGTGTGATCAACCCCCCCATCCCCTCCTTCCCTCCCGCTGTGTTTCGTCCCGCGTTGTGCAGACAGCGGTGTCCACGTTCACGCGTGCTAACACACATGGAAACGGGCATGAGAAGACCTCAAGGGTCCAATTTCACTAATGCCATTTTCACACTACAGGCGCCGACCCGTATTGGTGCTGAGCGGCCAGTTATTACATTTTGTCCTTCCCAACCAATTCAGAACCCACTCAGTGTTAGATAATGAACCAGCACAGTGGGCTGAATGTTTGCAACTCGGCCACTGAAATTCTGTTGGCGATTCAGAGCCAAAAGTCCCTTTCAAAGCGCAAAATGGGCCCCATTGTGTCGATTGTTTTAGATCCTGTCAATGGCGACTGCGTTGCAGCATGTTAACTGATGTCGCAACAAAAAGCTGCTTATACCCTATGTCTCTCAGGTATAATTACCTGAGAGGCTGTAAAGTGCTATTCGCAGGCTTTGTGCTATTCCATGTGTTGACTGGTCTGGTTTTGGAAACAACTCTTGTGCTGCACGGCGTTGACAGTTCTTTTTGTTTTTGTTTTCTGTCCTTTACCTGGACAATTCAACGAGGTGCGAAGCGCTGAGCACTGACAGTGCAACCACAGCAACATTAGCACGCTTTAAAACACTTTAAATCCCTCTGATTTAGTCGCAAGGGTTATGTTTAGATTTTTATTTTTCCACGCATACGCTGGAGAGGATAAAGAGCGCATATCGTCCCCGGGTGTTGTACACACCTGCAGCTTAAAACCTCCATTGTTTATTTTTTTTTAGTGTGTTGTTTTTCAAGCCATTTTCACAAGCAGGTCTTGAATGATTCAGTGCTAAATAGAGTTGAGGGCATTCTTATTTTATCAGAGAATTTTATTTTTTGGTTTTGTTTATTTTCTGCAAACGCTGCTGTCGCACGGTACATCAGACCTTAACATCTCATCATTCGGGACAGAACAGGATAGGTGGTAATGGAAGCTGAAACAACCTCTTGTCGCTGCTGATTAACTAAGAACGCTGACCTTTTAGAGAGAGGAGAGAGAGGCGGGCAAAAATGATGGTCTTTGTGACAGAATACAGCGAAGGGGGTGACATTGTTTATACTGCTGCTGTAATTGTCAGCGTGCGCCGGTAAATAGAAAATACTAGCTTAGCTCTATTATGGGCTGCTCTGTCCGTCCTGCTATACCCCTCTCAGCTATTTCACGAGCTCATGGCTTTTTTTTTATTCTTCTTTTTTTATTTTTTTAGCCAGAAATGCAATCAACACAGTGTCATAAATCCAGACGGAGTGAAGAAAACTGCTGCGGGAATGGTTCCATTCATATTATGCTGCCCCGGTTTGGCCTCCTGCGGAGCAGCGTTCGGTTGACGTGAGATACAACGGTGTCAGAGAGGCCGTCTCTCTTTCCTCCATCCTCATTGCTGCTCACCAGTCGTGCACTGCTCGCCACCGGCCCTCCACATTTCCCTGCTCTGGCTGCGTGGTCCTCGATTTGATTCATTCACGCTTCATTGTCGTCTCACCGTTAATTGTGCTCCTTCGGGGAGCTCGCCCAGACGATATGGAATGGTGTGCTGTTTTTTTTTTTTTTTAAAGAGGCTAAGATTACAAAGACTTGCTGATGAAGGAGCAAATTACATTAATCACAGTAATTGATTAATTGGTGGGTAGTTGGTGGGAAACCACAAAGTGTAAAAAAAAAAAGAAAAAGGTTGATGGTCTCCTTTAGTTTTCTGAAGCATTGTGACTTGGGTTATGATGAAATTGAAATAAAAATATTTTTGGGGGTTGAAACATATTACTTCCACCGCTCCCATAACTGTATACAAGCAATATATATATATATATATATATATATATATATATATTTTACTTTTATGATCACATTGATTGACTTGCCACATCAAATGTAACCAAAACAATTAGTCATGACTCTGCAGTATCACAACTTATCACAATGATAACGCATTGAGATATTAAAAATGGCTGCCTCCCTGCAATCCTGTGTTTTTGGGATTAGAGGAGAGAGTGCAGAGGATTTCGTCTGGTTACTTTGTGGCAGCCTGCTGGTTGCGCGTGATTTAATCAAGGTAAACACAGTGGATCATAGCGTGTAATGCACTGCCGCCAAAATAGAGCCCTAGGTATCTCTTTATTGGAACAACGATTCTCGAAATCGTCGCCAAGACACATATTAGTCGTGGAATTAGCCAGTGAGACTCAATGCAAAAGCAATTTTGAATAGGCAACATAATGGTCTGATATTTTTGGAGCCGGCGTTTAGCAGACGTTACCGTGCGTTCCTGCATCGGCCCCAGCTGTCAGATTTGCACACGTGTTAGTGTTGCCGCTTTGCTGTTTGTTTGTTTTCCCCGCAATTTTGCCGCACACTCTGAGTGACCTCAGCGGCCCCATAGTTCCCTTTCAAGGGGATGTGGCTCAGACCGCAGTGTCCAACTTGGTGCGGTGTGTGTGTGTGTGTGTGTGCGTGTGCGTGTGCGTGTGCAACACCCGGCATTCGCTGCGCGTTAGAGAAAGAGACGCTTGCAGAGAGCAGCCTTCATCTTGGATTACCATGCTCATGGATCCTGTGGGGTTTTTTTTCTGTGTTTGGAGTGATGGCAGAGTGGGATGATATTTACTACATCTGTCTGACAGCTGACCCACTGGTTTTAACTCATCCGCCTCGGACGCTCGTGGCGCTCTGTTTGTGCGTTTCCTGGTTACATTTAAGTCAAAGGAGAAAATGAAGTGTCGAACTCACGTGCCTTACTTGCACAATGCACTCGTGGATACTGGCTACAAGTCTTTTAGCATCGACCGCACATGGTGTGTGAGGTCATCGGCTGGCTGGTTTTCAGTGGCTGAAGGTGACACTTCCAGAAACAGGAGAGAGAGACTGATGACAGCCAGAGCTCAAAAAGGGTCAGCTGATGATTCGAAAATGAATCTGCAAGTATTTCGATCAACCGTTTCAATTGTTTTCCAAACCAAACTGTCAGACGTGTCCTGGTTTCAGCTCCTCATATGAGCAGATTTTCTGCTTTTTCTTCATCATATATGACAGCCAGCTGAATATGTTGTGTGTTCGAACCGATGCTTGGATCAAACAAGCAATCCAAAGACCTCATCTCGGACTCTGAGTTTTCTGGCCATTTTTTTTGACGAAATAATGAATCGAGAAAATAATAAATAAAGCAAAATGACGTGTGCCGACCGTGGCACGACCACGAGGCCATGAAGGCAGCGTGACATTTCTTGGCCGCCGTTGCCGAGCTACCTCGTATCAAAAGTAACCACGAACAGCCTTCGTCCGTTGGCCCCGCAGTGCAGAGTTTTCTTTTTAAACTAATTCCCATCCGTGCGGAGAGGCGAGTATAGTCTCCAAAACAAATTACAAACAAGCTCTCCTGCCTCTTCTCTCCGTCGGCGAGAAATACAGTGGTACACTTGTCCACTTGCTCTGCCCTTAAGAGGAAGGGGTTGCCAGGTTGAGTCATGCTCAAGGACACTGCCGAGTCATTGCTTACCCGGCGAAGACCCTGTCAAGCACTGACGCCTTCCGCTCCTCCAGACAGGACGTTGCCGTTGAGCAAATCACCGATGACGCTTGCGGGTCTTCTGCGCCGGCGACCTTGTTTTATATCCTCGGCCTTTTGCACTTCTAAGTGTACTTCAGCTGAGGTTGCATGGAGGGTCTGCTGTAACCCTAACGAGTCATGGGCATACCAGCTAAGGGACACATCCAAGCACACACACACACACCAGCAATTCCAGTTTGGAATTACTGTGGTTTCTCCATTTACTGTACTCTTAACTCCCCTACCCTTGATTTGTGGGATCATTCAACTCCGTGCCTTTCACAGCCAATGGAATCGCCACAAACTCTCTGCGGCAGCCAATTTGGCCTACCTTCGCCCCTCTATTGCTTATCCCCTTCTCTCTTTCGCTCTGTCTCTCTTGGTAAGCAGACATGCCTAGTTACAGTCTAAAATGGCCTTGTGAAGGAGGACGTGAGTTAAGATGGCCTCCCCGGAGACTTTTCAGAGAAGTAATTTAATAAACTGTGATATTTTCCCACTCCACGAGGGAAAGGGAATAGGCTCCGAAAAGTAATGAAACTCGGCTGTTGAATTTTTAATATTACAAAAATCAATTTCCCGTGCTTGAACATAACCGAGGAAGGCTCTTTTTCTTCTACCTGAGGTGTAAATGGCACAGTGTAGCATTGACTTCCAGCTAGCTTCCCACTGAAATCAGAGTGCAAACTCAGAAATTTGTTCAGCAGCTTCTCTTGGCTCCCGCCTGCACATTGGACTCGCAGCTGGAAACCACAGTTTGTCCGAAGCACATTCACTTCTCAGAAAGCAGAGTACAAGAATAGATTATCTCTATTGTGGAGAATTATGAATAAAACTGTCCCTTTTATCCATTTGTTGTTTTGCGTAGCAAGTTGGAATGTAAGGGGGGGTAGATGGACATGTAGCTTGTGTAGATAACAAGATAACAGACCAATAATTAGATTAGTGATCTAAACTTCAGCCTTATTGGTCAATTAATGCATTCTACGATCTGTCATTTCCTTATGGCTGAATGCTGCTATGAAGAACAGAGCGTTGCTATGGACGCAGTTCTGATCTCTGTACATACAAAGCGAGAGAACTATTTTCTTTCTTTTCTTTCTTTTCTTCTATTTTTGCCCAAGCAGTAAAATCTTTTTTTAATCCATAAAATCCTTTCTAAATCAAATTATTGATTCAAGTCCTGAACACACCATAATGACCAGTTATTATATCACGCAGTCATAAATTTGCCTTTGCCACAATGTTTGTATTTGTTACCATCCTATAGTTGCCATGTGCTGAAATTCTATAAATGGTCAGAAACATATCCTCATTGAAGGTTTTAAAATGTAGTTACTTAATAAAGTTACTTTGCGAGACTTTGCTTGTATCCTCCCGTATCAACCGTATGGTAAAAGGACTGGATTTTTACAATATCTAAACTCCAGTGACGGAATTATTCCTGTGGGCTCATAACATCCACTATGCACCTCCAGCTTTTGTTTTCTGGGTCTCCTCTCAAATCTTGATAGAGATATTTGTTTTGTCTTTTATTCTGTCCACGGTGTCGGACATTAACATGCCTCCGTAGATTTGGACTTATTATATGAGTGGACTCTGGTATTTGAGAGGTATCTCTGCCTTTTTCTACCTTTCACGCTTCTGTCAAGGCTGTTGGCTGTTTGTTTACTGCAGATATGCAATGACACTCCTTTTACCCTGACTCCACCGCCGCGAGTGTCAGAGAGAGAGAGGGAGAGAGAGAGAGAGAGAGAGAGAGAGAGAGAGAGGGAGAGAGGGAGAAGGGTCAGGTGATGATTTATGACCGCGATGCTGCATTCCAGCACAGGATGATTAATCTCTTCTGGGAACACTTCACGAGTACAAGTTTAACCTACCTCGGCCTTGCACGTGCATGCACGCACACACCCACACACACACACGCACGCACACACACACACGCGCGCGCACGTGCGCTCCGCATGCCTGACAAGCAGGACATAAATGCAGGAGCAGAGTGCATGCGGCGCTTTCGTGTGCAACACGCACCCGCACACCCGCACAACCCCACGCATACACCCGTCCCCTCTTTTTTTTGTCTCCCCCTTGTTCATCCTCTCTCTCTCTATCTGTCTCTCTCTCTCTCGCTCTCTTATTTCTCTCCCTCCTCACTGACCTCGCCGGTGCGTTGTCTCACATTCGGGCCCGCTCCCCGTCCATTCATCACAAACAAGTCACTGATGCTCAGAGAGAGAGAGCGAGAGAGAGAGCGAGAGAGAGAGGGCGAGAGAGAGAGCGAGACAGAGAGAGAGAGCCCGCTCTTAAGTCCATTTGGCTCCAGCACTAGTGAGCATAAGGCTATAGGATTAGTGCTGCCAGGTGCTAAAAGCCTCGATGTCTTCATAAGCGCAGAGAAAGGCAGGGGCCGGCGGCATCATGGCCGATACGACTGTGGGCGACTGCGTGCGCGTATCCGAGCGTCGCTGCTGCGCAGGTGCGAACACTCGTTGATTTTTTTTTTTGTTGTCCTGAGCGTTCGCATGTCGAGAGGATAGGTGTAAATACCACAGGCTGCATCTGAAGCTCTGCTACTTGAGCACACTTCAACGAATTCGTCGCACAGTGATACTCATTGAAACACAGAGGGTGGTTGAACGCATCTTTAATGTAATGAAGTCATTTATTGTAATGGAGAGCATTTACAGTCAACTGTGGCTGAGTTTCCTACGCTTTTGTCATTAAGGCCTCCCTGTCTGTTTATCGAGCCTGCTCTCGCTCTCTCTCACTCTCTCTCGCTCTCTCTCTCTCTCTCTCTCTCTCTCTCTCTCTCTCTCTCTCTCTCTCTCTCTCTCTCTCTCTCATCTCTCTGGTGACCAGCCTCAGCCTGTGAACACGGTGACCTTCTCTCTCATGAGCGTGGGTTTTTCTTTTCTTTTTTTTTGATAGGCATGGAATTTGCAGTGATTGAGTTTTCTTTTTTTTTTTTTAGAAACATACTGTGGTTGCGCACATATGTACAATTTACCAGTACGAGCTGTACAACCTGACAACATGATTGATAGCATGACATTAAAACCAATTATAAATAATTTCAAAGAGTAAGTCGTTAATTATATCACTCAGTCAAATCAACTTCTTTTGAAAAACGCCTACATCTCTAGAATGTGGAATGTTGTCAGTTGTCTCTGACCGGCCTCGGTTCAATCCCCCGGGCAGACGCAGACCCCACCTGTTGAGAAGTTTAAAAAATAAAGAAGCCTACTGAAACTGTAGGTAATCAATGGGAAACGCTGTGTTGGTCGTGGAAAAATTAAGCGGCAAAACAGTTGCAGGAATACGTGTTTCGGTTGATTTGCCGACATCGCGCACCCTGCCGTATCGGTGCGTAACGATATATGAAGGAATCATGAAAACTATAAGTAGTATAAAAATGGCGGCTTGATTCTATGAAAGATTTTAAGGATTGTAACCGTGTTTGAAAATGAATTCCAGAACCTCATTCGCAACCGATCCTCGATGCTAAATCACATGCAGTCATTTAATGCACTAAAAGCCACACATAACAATCTCATACAGTTACTGAGCACATTCCCCCGCCCCTTTTCCTTCCATACATCTATCCCTATACTTCTGCTAACTGCAATTAAATAGGCACTACATTGCAATCTATTTCATTAACTAATGGTTATCCTTATCATTATGTCCACAGCACCAGGCATTAAAACATACATTTAATCATCTCTCCCTGTAACGGCACCGATTGTACCGAACACGTTATGCCTTGGATATACGTGCACACTCTTCCTGCTGCTGGGGACTTTTGCCTACGCCCCTCTCCAATATGAGATGACTGTCTGGTGAGATGGATTAGATGGTCAATAGATAAACTAAACTGCATACATAGCCTGGAACACTTCTCTTTTCACATAGCTCACGACGGTGGAGGACGAATAAGAGCTGCCAAAAAGAAGGTTCCACAATTTAAACACACACCTAGAAATGCTCGAGTGCACGTCGCTCTGTTTCTTTTGGGGAGCTTAATCCTTTTTTCTAGTGTATTACCAGCTCAATTCATAACACAGGCTGTGTCCATTATCAAATGTGAGCATGGGGGTGTGGGGGAGAGAAAGAGTACTGTACGGCCTAGAGAATGGGAGAGGGAGTAATGTAATCCTTTGTGAAAGTGCTATCGTATCGCCCAACCCCACTCAATCTCCTCACCAGCTACAGAATAGATGAATGTCCTGGATGATTCTAATCTCATGACACGCACGCACGCACGCACGCACGCACGCACGCACGCAAGCACGCACGCAAGCACGCACGCACGCATGCACACACACAAGCATACACAGAGAATGACTTGTCCACACCATTCATATTTGACGTACAAAGAGTTGTTGAGTAGTAATAACGTGAGCGGATGTTGTGATGCGATTGCGCTTGAGTCATCGGTGTGTGTGTGTGTGTGTGCGGAAGCGTGTCTTTTCGCATGTGAGTGTGGCGTGTGTGAGTGTGTCGGAGTGGTTATATTTGTAACGTCTGGACAGATCATCCGTGCTTAAGGTTAATTCCTCAGCTTTTAATTGCGAGCGGGTGTCTCCTCGCCTTAAGATTTCCTTTTCTTGTTTGTGTGTCGGGTCCTGAGTCTGACAGGCGTCCGGTATGATGTGACGTCGTGGATAATAAGGGCATGTCACATCACTGCGCCCGCGCGCGTGTGTGTGT
Source organism: Ophiodon elongatus (assembly GCA_016806645.1). Taxonomy (NCBI): domain Eukaryota; kingdom Metazoa; phylum Chordata; class Actinopteri; order Perciformes; family Hexagrammidae; genus Ophiodon; species Ophiodon elongatus. Next base: position 1,108,781 of record JACSYO010000708.1, on the reverse strand, counting down.
GTGCGCCAGAGTGGTCTAGACACCAGATGTCTTCTAGTCCACTCCACTGTCTCCTTTACACAGCCGTCAGTCCACATTGATCTAAGAATGCGTCTGTAATTGAGGAGAGGTCTGATAAGGACTGAGGATGAACGATTCATACTTCATACTGTGAACTTATCTGGGTCTCTCAAGTTTGAATTGTTCCCCTTGAAGCGTGTCGTGTTTGATGTGCACAAATGAGAGACTTACCTCTGCTTGATTAAAGGTTCATTCCCATTTATTTTTTCTCTTCTTCACAGCCATATGTGAGACACCACATTGATTTAATTAATGTGTGTTGAAGGTGACTAAACTGATCAAGGGTCCTTTGGGACACCAGTTGGACTGAAACGCACTGATTAACCGCTGTACTCGTTTTTAAATTGGTGCTCGAGGTCGCATGTCCCACTGTGGTTTGAATAGCAAAAGTCAGACACAAGGCTTTTATTTATCCATTCATGGAAGTGAATGGATGTGATTCGAGGGTTAAGGACGATGATTGCGGTTCGGAAAACCGCCTGCCACCGCTTCCCCGAGCTCCCGTGGCTCACAGTGAATGCGACGCGAGCGCTTTCCTCAGCGTCCGTCAAACCACTGTCCACTGTGTGGTTTGTCCAAAGTCTGTGGTAATCTACAGCACGCTAACCCACCGTCTGTAATCTGTCACCATACCTCTCTGCCGCTGCTACAGGAGTCCCATATGAGAGGGTCTTAGGTGTACGGTGTGTATTGCGTGTGTTTTCGAGAAGCATCTTTTATTTATTCAAAAATATATATATTTATATAAATAAATATATATATTTAAGTTTGGTTAAGGTTAGGTTTGCACTTTATTAATCCACGTGGGGAAATTAAACATTGCTTGCTTCTCCTAATAATTTGGATTATTTAAATAAAAGCAAAACTATTTTGAATAATGAATGTATTTCTAAGGCGGGTTGTGGGGGAGAGGAGGGGGGAGGTTTGATTAAAAGTGTAAATCGAGTATGTTGTGAAAAAAAACATTGCTTTTTTTTGGGGGGACTGGAGACTCGTATGAACACCAGGTGTGAATGTGATCAGGTCGAGTCATAACGAGATACAATCTGGAAAACGAGACGCATTTCAACGCACGGTGTTAAAAGGGAGTCTTTTTTATTTGGTCAAAAAGTGCCTGCTTCGGCAATCTGTCACAGCAGTTGGAACAATTATCTTGTTAACTTGTTACAGTATCAATTGATTGTGTTATTTGACTCAAGAGTCAGCCACGTCGCAGCCAAATTAGGTGCTTAATAAACAATTATTAGTCCTGCTGCTAGCTGCAAGACAGGAGTTGATAGCTTGTCTTTTTCTCAAGTGGAGTGAAGCGAACACCGGGTGATGTGACACCTCTAATAAAATCAAACCGTCCGTGTTGTTTCTCTTTTTGACACATCTAAACACGTTTGGATACATGAAGTCACACGAGACGGTTAACTAAATTTAAAGTCTTTCCAAATGGTGTTTGAAGAATAAAATTCCACAGCTTTACACTTGTGTGGCCACCCAATAACCCTCCCGTGTTTACTGGTTTAAATTAACTATAGGAACTACTGAATCGAGGCAAAAAAGTGCCCACGTATCGTCTATTGTTAGTGTGGAATTGGGAATTTTGTCTTTGACCACCATCAGCGTCATTGGAGCAAAACTAAACCCTTTTTCTTTTTTTTTTTTTTACACCAAACATGCTTGATTGCATCAGAATAGTGCCACGACAGAAGAGCACAGCTCAGGGATTAGACTCTGAATTGGTAATTTCCGGAAAAACTGAAATCGCTCCATGTAATCTGGTGCAAGTTCGGCGTAAAATATGTGAAAAGGCTCGAGTGCAATTTTGGTATTAAAATCAGGACTTTGCCTCTAACTGCTCTGCTCTACGTCTTCAGCGCAAACACTCGCATCCTGTGATATTTTCATGGATTTAGTTCCGTGGATTTTCATGGATTTAGTTTTGTGAAGGCGCGCCGACATAATCACTTAAAGTGCCTTCATGTTTATTATGTCTGCCGGTGTTTTTCGAAAGGAGCTAAATCCAGCGAGAGTTTGAAGCAGAATGGAAATGGAGAGATTAAATCGGAGGTACGGGGAGCGCGGATGGTGGGATGCTGTGGAGTCATTGGACAAAGCAGATCCTGCATTCCATCAAAAGATCTCGAGCACCTTGGCGGATCAGCGCTTTCTTTTCATAATCGGAATAAGCACCTTGCCGGTGTTAAACATCGATCCCGACTAAATATCTGGGTCAAATTTGCACCAGTGTGATATTGTGTTACACAGTGCACACACTCTTCAGATACGATCTCTGCGGCTCACCCAGGTGCTGTCAGTTGGGTGTCAAAGGCCGTTAACATCAACCCCACTCGCCACTCGATTCCTTGATCAGGTCTGAGAAACAGTTTTTTTTTTTTCCTGACGTGCACAAATCTGTGTCTGAAGTTCTTCGAGGGCAAAGCTCCGAAATCCGGCACAGCGATAAATCTGTACATTTTCATCGGCGTGAATGACATTTGTCTCCTGAGTTTTTATTTTATGATTGAATCTGCCTCTGCACTGGCCTGACAGGCCACTTCGATATTTTTGGCCCGACAGCAGCTTGCTATTGTGTGTGTGTGTGTGTGTGTGTGTGTGTGTGTGTGTGTGTGTGTGTGTGTGTGTGTGTGTGTGTGTGTGTGTGTGTGTGTGTGTGTGTGTGTGTGTTGGGGGGACAAACTGAAATTATTAAACAAAAACATATGAACATTCTGAACGTAGAGAATAAGATGCCGTTAGTGTCTTTGTTGTTGCCGATGAGTTTAACTTCAGCTTATGACCCGTGTTGTGTCAGTAAAGTCCATTTCTCATAAAAAAACACGCACCATAAACTGCTAATACTCAAAAATAACAAAAACAAGAAAGAATCAGCAAAACAAAAGAGAAAAAAAACGATTTAACTGCGTTCCTTTTTGTTCCACAGCAAGGATTACGGTGGGGCTTTTAAAACTGTTAGATTCCCGCTGCTTTTTAATATCTTGTGTGATCTATTTGTGTTCTAAGCTGCTAATAGCTCGAGGGAATCAGGGGAACACAGCAGGGGTGGCGCTCACGTAATGGATTGGTTATTTTATGTTTCTCCCCCCCCAAAAAAAGAGATTGGGATCGGGAGTCTGTCTTTCCCTCCTTCCCGCGTTCAGCGCCGTTGTCTCGGTTGTGTTTTACTCGAAAACGGGCTTGTTTGGAGTGGTGCTCTATAAAAAAAAATAATAATAATTTAGAGGCATGTGCTGCTGCTGCTGGTGTTACAGCTCAAGCTAAGACACAACATAAGACCCACGGTAAGGGCTGAAATCCGGTGTGGGATGGAATTTCAGGGCCCGGCGCTCACCATGGGCAAGAGGGATATCACGCCGGGGATGAGTCCAACTCGAGGAACAGCAGCCCAGTGGGCGAGGGGGAATGTTTCTGAGAGCGGTGAAACCGTATTCTCCATTTCACAGTCGCAGCGCCGGCGCGGCTGTGATAACAATGTGCCCTAAACCCCCGACTTATGCTCTTATTTGCTCTCTCTGCGTCCCTGCAGTTGGCTGACGATCGTTCTGGAGGAATAAAAAGAAGAAGGAAAAAAAAAAAAGTAAAATGTAATTGCTAACAACGCGCAAGCACACATCCCCTTCCCTTTCCCCCTCGTCTCTGGCTCCTCTCTTGGTGCCGCAAAGCAGTGCTGCGGCTGATATGCATAATCACACGTTAAGAGATGGCATATGAGAGAGAGAGAGAGAGAGAGAGGTATTTTCAAAACCTCTCCCTGACAACTCCAAATAATTCTGGAAGTTTTCAGGACAATCAGCCCATTAATTGGCGATAAACTATGAAAAGCCCAAACAAGTTAATGGCTGTTTTCGAGGGCGGGTGGGGGAGGGGGTCGGGGGGAGAGAGTAACTGTACCGTGCAATTACAACATTGTTGATCATCTATAGGGACGGCACAGTTCTCCATAACGAATGCTCAAAGCCGTAATGCGGGGCGATGTTGCATAAATGTTTCAGAATCGCGGTGCTCGTTATGGGGCCGGATCGAGCCTCAGAGGAGCAATTTACCCGAGACTTATAATGGCAGCTCTAATTCTCCAGTCTACATGATAATAAACAAGTCTGTGAAAAAAAGAAGAAGAAGAAAAAGAATAGTAAATGCACTGTATTAATGCGTATTCCCAAGAAAACAAATTGATCTTGTTTATGGCGTTCAATCCATAAAGCAAAGCGCCGACTACTTCGCCGTAAACAAACCTGGGCGCTGTGTTTTGTTCCCTTACATCTCAGCAGCGGGGGTGGAACTTCTTAAACCGATCAGATTGGCTGCACCTGGTCTGAGTGTGAGTGCGGGTAAGAGGTTTTCCTGCCTGCTTGTGTGTGTGTGTGAGTGAGTGTGTGTGTGTGTGTGAAGGGAGACTGTGTGTGATCTCTGCAGTGGCTGTGAAGTGTGGCTGATTTCCTGATCCAGCAGGTTAAGGAGGGCTTTGGCTCTGTGCCGCTGACCCATCTGGACTGTTTTGCCTGGGTTCCACAGGACTACAGGTGGAGGCTCACCTCCACCGCCTTTGCTCAATTCAGACCTTTCGGCATTACAGCTGTTGTAGAAAATTTCAATGGCCGCTGACCCGACATACCATTTTGGCAAATGTGGTTCTCGCCTCAGTATAACACACACACACACACACACACACACACACACACACACACACAAAGAGAAAAACAGACCATATTTTTCTATACCGCTATCATGCTGATCCTTCTCAATCTGTCGCTGGTGACTTTCCCCTCCCGTCCAAATATTGCTTCTCTGCTGCTGCTATGCCCATCTTATCCCAGAGCTCGAGCTTGACGTGACCTCCTACACACACGGCGAGAGCCAAAGAGGATCAGCGTTCCAGATCCACTCAGATTACCACCTTCTCTGTCGCTGTGTGTGTCTCTCACTCTCTCCCTCTCTCTCTCTCTGTCTCTCCCATCCACCTTGTGACAAATGGACACTCCATCTAGAAGTTACATTTGGACAAGGACAAATGGTACAATCGGCGCGCACACACACACACTGCTGCGGGGCCGGGTAGCATTTGAGGGGCAGGATAATGTCAGCTGAGCAAAGCCTTGGTGGCTCCCAGTCATCCGTGGCTGCCAACTTTACTAACATCAGCTCCACTCCACGGTAATAGGACAAAGGAGGCCTGCTTTTTTTCCTACAGCTTTTAATAGGGCAGCTCGTCTGAGTGTGTGTGTGTGTGTGTGTGTGTGTGTGTGTGTGTGTGTGTGTGTGTGTGTGTGTGTGTGTGTGAGAGAGAGAGACAGAAAGAGGAGAGGAGGAGCGTGGTGAGCATCAATGGGACTATGTGTCTCTTTTTGTGACTTGAAGGGAAACAGCAGCAGGTAGGAGGACATGTGGGAGGATTAGGGATTCAAAGATGACAGCAACCTGGTGCTGTCCTGGTTGTAGGGCTGAGCAACAAATTGCACCACAGTATTTTATTTCTTCTATCAGTTAACCACAATATTTATAAATTAGGCAATCATCTCTGTTGAGCACAAGATTCCCTTAAAGGGGAATTGCGCCGGTATTACACATCAAAGTGTGTTTACAGATCTCGGGGAGAACTACTGCATTATGTGGAGAAAAAAAAACAACGTCTGATAAAATTGCTCCAAGTGATGTCAGTGTCAATCTGGGGATGTGGGGTAAGAAAGAAGCGAGCTTACCAGACAACTGCAGGCCGCTCCTCCGTCGTCTCTGCTCGAGGCGCGATGCTACATTAGCGGCGAAAAGCACAACACATCTGAATCTCGCGAACGAACCGTCTGCGTTCGTGTTGCAATGTGGGGTAGCGGAGGCGGCAGGTTTTGACGGCGAAGAAGAGTGCCCGGAATTCAGCAGTGTGTGTTACAGAACGCTAAATCTATTAATCTATTAAAATAAACAATGTATACAAAAAACAACTGTAAATATTTCTTCCCTGTCAGTCTAAATCCTTTTAATTTGGTTGAGATGGGTTGGTTGCATTCAGCAAACACTAATTATTATCACTTGTATCGGTTGGGATGGCGTGCTTGGCGCACGCCGCTGTACCTCAGACAGCTCGGTGAGTTCAATTTTAGTTTTATGGCAAAGATTGTATGCCGTGTCTTACATGAGCCGATTGCTTGCGTACATCACCGCTTGTTTTTGACTTTGAATGAAGTGTGTACTACGCCACCTTTCAACCCATTGGTGCCTAGACTCTACTCAGCGCACCTTTCTAGTTTTCTTCCGATAGCAGAATGAAAGCATATGGAGTTTCTGCGCTAACTCCACCAACACCGCTTTGTCTTATGGGGAAGCAATGCGGCTTCTCGATTGTATATTGAAGTACGTGTTTATGTGTTATATTTACACTTTGTTTTGGATGTTGCCCTAACGGTGTGCAAATCCGTTCCTCTATTTTTTACCTTTTCTGGCCCTCCAGGTATTCCCGCTGTCACTGCAGACCTTTCTCCTTTGACACCATACCCCCCGCCATCCCACACACATGTGTGCATATATACATTCACACGTATCTCCAAACTGCATGCTTATCACAAGCAGCCGTGCGACATATCCAAATTTGACATTTTGCTTGAACCGTGTCGCTGAGACGCTGCATTTAAAAAAAAAAAAAAAAAAACTGCGATAGTGTGTGTGTGCAGATGCGCACACACACACACTAAAAATTCTGGCCATTGTTACTTAACTCCCAATCATCCTCCCACACACACACGCACATACACGCACACACAGCAGGGCAGCCAGCCTCTTGACACCATTCCATTTAGCCTACACTCCTGCCGGAGGATTTGGCTAATAACTCACATAGTCTGAATGCAGCCGTAGCGTGAAACAATTACTTTGAAGAAGAAACGGTGGAATCATGGGAAATGCGAGAAAGCGTAACCTTGAGAGAGGATAACATTTTTTTTTTATTTAACATCAGACAAAAACCCCTTGTGCTAAGAGTGATGTGGCAAAAAATAAATAAATCATCAGAGTTTGTTAATGATGTCTCTCAACTGAACTGAAGTTGCAGCGTTACAGCACACACTCATTACTATTCAAGGCCTTTCTCTCGCTCTCTGCAGGCCAGAGAAACAGGCTGGGGAAAAAGAAGAGAAAAGATATAATGAGAAAAAAAAAAAGGAAAACCCGCCCAGTGTGTCAAAAATCGAACTGCTCTCCCAATAGAACTGAATTACCTGAAGCGACTTGGGACATTTAAGAAACACACACAGCATGCCTACTGTATATTTCCCATCGCACACAATTTGCTTATCATGGTTATACAAGCTAACTGGCTATTGATTGAAGAATTAGCACTACAGAAAATGGCGGCGCCCTTGTGCTCAACGGTTATTAGATGGAACAGATATGTGGTGATGAATGACGGGGACCCAGATGAGAGATTACGTGGCAAATCGGTGGGTCTCCTCACCGTCCACTTTTTTTCTTCAACAGTCCAAAGACATGCCAATTAGGTGAGGTGAATTATCTAAACTCCCCATGGATTCGATTTGAAATGGTCCGTGTGCGGTTGGTATTCCTCTTCGATAACACATTTAGACAAAGTGACTTCACATAGATACATTTCCAGTGCTGCAATAGGCTTTATATTTCATCAGAAAATAATACACTTTAAAATATCAATATCACACCCACAGAATCAAAGAATCTTCTTTTGTCTCTATCAAACTTTGATGTCAGTAGCCTATAGCAAAAGATATATAGTCCACATTGCGATGCAGCTATAATAGTGTAATGTGGATAAAAGCTGTAAAGGTTTTTTTCTCTCTTGTCTGAAAATTGGCTTTCTTGCTCATATAAGGCTAATGTCATCAATACTGCTATTGGCGTTAGCGTTCTCCAGCTTCAAATATAATCCAGCCGAATGTAATCACCCCTGGCATGTTTTCTGGAGTATGTCGAAAGGCTTCCTGGGAAATATAGGAAAACACTAACTGGGGCAGAAGTAGACTGAGGATACATGAGAAAAGGGGATAAAACAAAAAGAACAAGCTTCCACATTTAGTCACAAAATAGCTCGTTGAATGCTCATCGTCACGGTTCGATGAAAGTAGTTGAGGATAATATTCCTGTTTTTCCTTTTATTACGTCCTTTTCCAGTGATTCTGTCTTTCTCTTTACTCGCTCTTAAGGCTCTGGTTCCCTTGTTAAATGGTATTGCAGTATTCATTTCAGCTTTCTCTGCTATCCCAATTAAAGCAGTTGTGTTTGCCACGTGACAGCATGGTTATAAAAAGCAAAAAAAACAACGTATGTGCGGTTCACAGAATAACAATGTACAAACAATGGTTATGCTCTATGGAGGAGCTGTATAAGTAAGCAAGCCACTATAATTCTCAATTTAATTCCTGCATTATTGTGATCTTCAAGTGATGCGAAACATTTAAAAAAGCAGTTAGTACGGACCATAGAAATAAAAAAGGACTAGAATGGACATTCTACAGACATTGCCAATTTTATGTGTGCTATTGTGACGTTGTGGCGTGGTTGTGGCCAACTATAACCGACTTCCGGCAAGTCGCAAACTCACTGAAGTGAGATTTAGCAGCGACGACTAAAACCAGCCGCGGAGTAGTAAAGCTAGGCAGCGTAGAGAGCCAGAGTCACTGAGTAACATTTACCAAATCAGGGCTTCAGGCACACACTTTTTGTCACGGCGTAGGAAAGCACGTTGCTAATGCCAGATGAGTAACTTTACTCTGCTTATTTTCATGTAACCGGTGTAGCACTAATGCGTGGTGGAATTAACAAGCTAGTTGGCTATCTGGCTGACATCTCGCTAGTTAGCTAGCTTGCCAATTCCACCATGCTTCCAACTGAACACAGCGGGCTGGTGTCTATTTTAAGTCAAATGAGCACAGAAAACAGTTCAATGTCAATTCTACTCCCATTCTATATTTGTGGTACAAAGAAGTACATGATGCCCAACTTTAAGATACATAAGTATTATAATAATATGCGATAATTCATATTTGCTCTGTTTTTTGGGACTTCTTCAAAAAGCACAAAGAAGTAAATTCAACATACTCTTTTGTTTGAGTTTGGATTACAGACAGTGATTTTAATATGTGTGAGTGGGTCAGTTTGAATGTCTTCTGAAGTGTGAGAGGCGTTTGCAAATATTTGTTCCCCAGAAATCATGGAAGACACTTTTGCAGCACTGAGGGAAAAAAAAAAAGTGTTTGTGTTCTCGTCAGTGTAATGAAACTTAAGGAGCATGAAAACTTTCTAAAACATTAAATATGAATGACTTAATAAGCATTTATCAAAGTTAAGGTTAATATAAAAAAACATAGTTAGGTATTATTTATTAATAGTTCAACAGCTAATCTCAGGTGTTCCGCTCCTCAAAGGTCAAAGGCCAAGGTCACTGTGACCTCACGTCCGTCCCATTCTCCTGATTGCGATATCGCATATCTTCTTGAGCGAAGTCCTTCACATTTGGCACAAACGTCCACTTGGACTCAAAGGTTGAGGTGATTACGATTTGGTGGTCAAAAGTCACTGTGACTTCACAAAACACATTTTTAGCCACGAATGAATGTGCTAATTATAACAATTTCACACAAATGTCTAATAGTGATGAATTCATGAAGTGATGACATTTTGGACGAACATGGATGTGAACTGGCATACAGGGCGGTATTTGTAGTTCTTTGCTGTGTTCTGATTGGCGCACGTAAATAAGTGTCATCACATGTTTCCAATCGAGCCCCCCGCACTTCAGGCTAGTGAGCAGAGCTCATACAAAATCCCAAACGTTGAAAATGCTCAATGGAAATCACCAAAGCTGTGTTCACGTAGGAACACATTACCGATTGTAAGAAGCTTATTGAGGAAATAGGTTTTCAGGGCCTTTAACATAATGGAAATGGAACAAAAGTCCTAGTTAGATATTAGGTGTCTGATATGTGAAAGATATTATCTGAAGATTAGTGTCATTTCAGGTTTTAATAAGGCAGTGGATAGAACTGAAGACTGTAGAGGCAGTGCAGAAATGCCAAGGTAATCAGGTTGGAGGCTTTGTGTGAAAGTGACTCGGAAATATAACGGGCATTGATTGGAAGGCAAAATTCTACTTCTCTCTGTACTTAGATTTATGTGCGTGTGGGGGTGTGTGTGTGTGTGTGTGTGTGTGTGTGCATACGTATACATGTGTCTTGGGGGCACGATTCCTCTGCGGTTGACTGTGGTTGAGTGGAGAGAGCTCATTTGAGAAGACGTGATTTTGAGGAGCGATCAGGGAATTCCTCCAACATCATGCTCCTATAAATCATCTCTTTAATCAGCCTGAAATCCCCTCTCAGCATACAGCTGACAAACACACACACACACACACACACACACAATGTAAGGATGCAAAAAAATAAAAAATAAATAGCCTGCTGCAGGCTGACAGAGCGTGAAGGCGTCACGAGGCGGGGGTAAACGAAGAGCCAACCCAAGATAAAGGTAGAGAGAGTGAATGAAGGGAACGTAAGGGAGACAGGGTAAAAGAGACATAGTTCACCCAGCTTGGCAGAGTCGGTGCTGAGCCGAGCAGTGCCAGGCTGGTAATTGGATCGGAGAGTCTTGGGGGAGAAAGATAGACACTGGAAGGGATGGGATGGCGGAGGGGGGTGGGTGGCAGATGAGGAGAATAGATTGTTAAAATCCCTGTCTCCTGGCCCTATCAGCATAGAAGAGCTATCTATGGACTATATCACACACTTACTTAGTTGATAATTCAACATCGCGCCCCCAAACAAGACCCACACCTCATCATCAGCCGAGCACTAACCTACATCCACTTGCGGCTCTGCTATTTAAATGTATAAGGTCTTCGCCGCGAGGCGTTTTAATCTGATATACATAGAAATGAAATGTCGGTACACTATAGCAGAATCTATATTAATAACATCCCTCCCGCTGGTGTTCAGCCAGAGTGAGAGAGGCGGGGGGAGAGCGAAGGAGATAGAGTTGTCCGATATTTGTATTACAGTAATACCTCGGTTTAATGGATGTCTGGTTTGGAATAAGGCTGTTCTCAGTCCAATTGAGATTGTGTTGCGTTGGAGGGATGAGGTGCGCCCCCTCATAAATCCTCTCCGAGATGAGATTGGGGTTCAGAACGAGGGAATGAGCGGACAGTAAGAAAGACAGAATGATGCACACAAATCCAGCTGTGCTGCTGTGGCTGTGGCTGTGGCTGTGCGTGTACGTGTGCGTGTGCGCGCGCGTGCGTGTGCGCGCGTGTGTGTGTGTGCGTGTGTGTGTGTGTGCGTGTGTGTGTGTGCGCGTGTGTGTGTGTGTGTGTGTGTGTGTGTGTGTGTGTGTTAATCCTCCAGTCAGGCCTGACGTTGCCTACGTGACAGACGCACTTACCCGCGCATACACAGAGGAAGAGCTAATGTTTCTCAGACGCAGCTCTTTGGAGGACGATGTTATTTGTTCTCTCTCGCTTGTCCCTCCAGCTGTATTACTCACACTTTTTTCATTTTTTTTTCTTTTTGGCAAACACACACACACACACACACACACACACACACACACACACACACACGTGTTGCAATATAATGACTCTCTGGCCCTTATTTTCTGGATTTAGATGGACAGAAAGAATGCAAGGGAGAGAGAGAGAGAGAGAGAGAGAGAGAGAGAGAGAGGGGGATGAGAGGATGAGATGAGTGTTGCCATGGGGGGAGGAGGAAACAGCTGGAGGTGGAAAAGGTCAGCCTGCCAGCAGTTCTGCTACAAATGAAAAAAGCCGCCGTTGGATTCTTAGAATCAGCTTGTATAGTGGAATAAACAAGGGAAGTGGGGGCAAGGATGAAAAGGCGGCAAGGATAGGAGACAGAGTGGAGACAAGAGAGCAGAGAGGAGATGACAGCGCGGAGAAGGGGAAGCTCAGAAATGCTGCAGGAGGCGAAGGCAGTCGTCTTGAGCAGAGGCTGACGATTTTGTCGGGTTCTTCGGGGGCCCGTGGGAGAGGCAAAGGGTCAGGCTGCCCATGTGTAAACAGCAGATGTGAGAAGCCGCCCGCGCACGCCACCGCCCCGGGCTTCCAGCGAGCTGCACAGTCGAGGCCCCGTCATGTGTTGCCGCTGCTCCGGAAACCCCCTCGCCCATCTGCCGCCGCTTCGGCCCCATGAGCCGAAGTCCCGTTAAGACAGTGACAGCTACGCCGAGCCTCAAGGATTCAGGTGCGATTACGAACAAGTGTTGCCTCCATTAGGGTTTCACACGCTCGTCAGCAGTGCGGCGAGCAGGCCCGGGCACACTCTCCCGCTCATTAGTACTGTGACTCTGCGCTGGCAGGGTCTTAATTGTTTTTCTCTTTAACTGAGCAACTTCATCAATAATCATTAAAAGGTGCTCAAGCAGGTGGGGCGCTTCTTAACTCCGTCACAAGCAGCACAAAACACACAAACACAAACACGCGCACGGTTGATACGAGCATATGACTCACATAAGCCTCTTTTTTCTTTTTTAAATATTCTTTTGTTTCTTTAGACTGGCGTTGCTCATTTTATTGGAGTGTCTCACAGACTTCTTTCAGGTCCGAAATGACACAATATTCGGCCATAATAAGAGTAGGTCAAGCGCATTTAGTGAGTCAAACGGTGGAGGCTGAAGAGAGATGAATAAATCGAGAATTTGTGGGGCAAAACAGAGGATGAGATGTCTTTCCCGTGTGGGGTTTTTGGATGTTACTTGGATGCCACACAACCGGCCACATGTTCAGTCACTCTTACTTAACTGTCGGTGGCACCTCAGCTGTACATTTGGGGGCCATGCTGAGTTGAGTGAAGGTTGTCATAGCTCGGCCTCCCTCTTGTCTCCCCCCATCTCTTCCTTTCTCCCTTATCTATTGCTCCGTCTCGCCCTGTCAATCACTTTGTCCGGATCTCTTCTGCCTCCGTCGCTCTCCGTCTCAGTCGCTCCGTCTCCGCCGGCTTACTGCCTCTCACAACATATCATTATTAAATACACCCACGCCGCTCGTCTCAGCAACCTGTAATGCACAGACTCATTACAGCTCAAGTGACCTCTCACGGTAAACACTCAGCTCTGCCTTCTCGCTCTTCGTGTCTGTTTATATATTTTTGACTTCCTTTTCATTTAAACTCTCAAATTGTTCTAATCTGTTTTGCTTCGTTTTTGCTACTTGTTTCATTTATTCGAATGCGCTTGCAGACCTGTTCCCTGTACGTCTGTCTGCCGATCCCTCCGAGTCGTGCGCTCTCTCTACCCCCAGCCAGCCTGCTGTCTCCCTCTGTTAGGGGTGATCTAGCTTTTTGCTTCGTTCTCCGTGTGACTCCCCCCCCCTTCCCAGTTCTGTCATCTGTTGCTGATAGTTGTGCCGTATTAGAGGAAGCAGGCCTCGGGGCAGCCTATTTGTATGGGCCGTGCGCTCTCAGAGCCTTCAGAGCTGACAGAAAAGCTTTACGGCGAAACACATTGTGTGTTCGGTTCCACGCTTACACACAAATCACTCTTGTTCATTTACTTTTCCTGTCCTGGGGAGATGTCGCTGCGCTGTGGGAAAGTAAGTTTGCCTGCCTTCTCCTGGCAAGGCCTGAGTTCTCTCTCTCTCTCTGTGTGTGTGTGTGTGTGTGTGTGTGTGTGTGTGTGTGTGTGGGTGCGTGTGTGTGTGTGTGCGCGTGTGCGTGTGTGTGTGTGTGTGTACTAAAGCCAGCAAGTGAGCATGTTAAGAATAGCTGTGGGGAATGAATGCTTTCGGTCCCTGTAGGGATGCGTGAGTTGCAAACAGAGAGGAGAGCAGAGCTGATTCAGTGAGTAAACTGATGGAGGGATTCAATGGTAAACACAGAAATTATAAAGAACTATAACCAAAGAGCCATATGTGAACAAATAAAAAATGAACAAGAGGAAATAAGATATTATTTGTGCCCTAGTAGCACCCGGTATTAATTTGATCTATATGAAAGATATAACATAAAAAAAAAAAAAAGTAACATGGGAAATGAGGATAATTCACTGACGTGTTTAATTATCAGATTCTTGGTTGATTTTGCATAATTATACATGGGGTTCATTTTTACAGTCTTTTGTCCTCTTTTCGTAATTTTTTTTTTCTTTTCACAGATCGGCCTGGTATTTTGTAATTGTGAAAAAGACAAAGAAGGTGGCATTTTCAATCTCCACCCCCCTCCACAATCAGGCTTCCCCTGCCTCTTTGGCATTTGTGTTGAGGTGCGTGAGTGACAGTGGTTAGATGCGGATCTAGAGCAGTAATTAAATCAAGGTCTGCCGCTGTTAAACATGTGGCGTCTGGGGGTGACAACGCTTATTGACAAAAATCTACGCAAATGTCAACTGCCCCTTTCCATTCCAATTTTATGTAATTTGCAAATGTTGTCAAGCTATTTAGCTCATTTGGGGCTGTAAAGTCAGAATGGGAAGACTGAAAAACAAAGGCATTTTGGTAGAGAGATAAAAAAAAAAAAAAAAAACCCCAAAAGAAGCAAGGTTCATTCACAGAGATCTTATGTCTCCCTTTTCCCGTCCGCCATCACTCCTTCCCAGTGGCAATCTCCGTCCTTTCCTTCTCCCTCTTTTAGAGAGAGAGGGAGAGAGAAAGCGTAACTGCCACAAGAGGCTTGCTCGGCCTGGAGACGAAAAAAGACAACCAAATGTTCAGTTATTTCTTTTCAATCTGTCTGACTACAGATTTGCATGACCAAAGCTAAGTAGAGGTGTGTGGGGAGATTAAGAGCCAACGTAACGTGGCAACATCCCCAGCAACGCGTGAACGAAAGGGGGATGCGGCAATGAAACGCCGTCCACTGATCAAAGTGGAGTGCTGAGGCAGCACTTCTGTTGCCCCCAAAATTGCCCTGTGAGAATTGCAAAGAGTTCATGGGGAGTTGTGTTTGCTTAATATCCCCCGTAACACACATGAACAGTTAGGACACAGGCATGTCGGCACGTTCGCTCGCAGGCACTCAAACAGACACTCAAACAGGCACACGCAGCACATTTACCCACACTCAGCCACAGACACGCATTTGTATTTGCACAAAAAAAAAAATAATTAAATAAAAGAAATTTGCAAATTGGTGCTTAGCTATGCAGGTTAAAATTAACATTTAATTTGCTATGAAATAAGCTTTTAGCACCATTCAACGTGAACAGTACATCAATGGCAGTAGGGTTAAAAATGTGTTTTTGTGCGCCTTACACTTTGATCCACTGTGATTAAATGAGTCGAGTAAAGCATAGAGGGAGAAGAGAGGAGAACTTAGAGAAAAGAGCAATTATTGGCGTGATCCTTATGAGTTGTTCTTGATTTGCATAGTGATGAAAAGAAAGGAATAAAAGAGGACATACCGCTAGTTGCCATGGAAATGATACATTTGTTGAAGAAATCGCAGTCAAAGTTGTGCTACAGTTTTTGGTTCAGCAATATTATGGTGGGTTGTACAGGTAGTTTTGAGCTCACCAAATTTAATAAACGCCTATGCAGGTCTAAATTGTTCATGGGAACTCACATTATTGCAGGAATACAAAAGTACACTTAAGAATAGCTGAAATGGTTTTCATGTGACCCCAGCACAAGGTCATGTTATTATCATCTAATCTCAGTGGGAAGGATGATGATGACAAAAATACATCTTCAAAGATTTAACCGGTATTAATGAGTCATGGGACCTTAATTAAAGTTCTACTACCAAACAAGGGATAAAATGAGACACAGAGCTGTGCAGCTTGTTCAAGATATATATTATTATTTTAATCAAACCAATCAATTAATCCTAATGAACAGGAACTTTTGTTACGCCTACTCTAAATATCTTCTAATACCTAATTCAGTAATTTCCAGACAAGGTCGCTCTCCAGTTATGCTAATAAAACAAAATTGAACTTTAAACGAGCGCGGCCATATTTCAAAGAAACCATCAGACAAACCATGCTGCTTTTCAGAAGTGGACATGGCAAAAATGCTGCCAATAACCACTCAATCATCAACAAACCGCTTAGTAATGTGGCGCTAACTGGTCTTTGTCTTGATTACTAGTTGTTTGCCACCATTTTTGCTTGATATGAAGCAGAGGGTATGTTCGTAATTATGGTCTACACTAAAATGAGAGCGCCGTTGTTAGAAGGAACTGAGCGTTCTACTTCTATAACGAAATAGGTAAGTTCAAGTGCAAATGGAAGAAAACCGTACCTTGCGTACACATTTCCCAGTAATAATGCAAAATAGTGCCTGTTGTGCAAGAGCTTGTCACCAGTGAGGATAACAATGGTTATGATGGGACACGAGACTGTAACAATATAACTATGAATATAAGTTAGAAAGCGTTGGCTGTAGCTAATGTTTGGAGTCAGTGAAGATCTAACCTAGTTAGCTTAGCTTAACCTTTAATTAAACAGTACTGCAAAGGTTTGAGCTGTTCCATTCCATTTCCATTTTTATACTGTAATGTTTCAATGCTTTTGAGTTTTCAGTACCGAGGACGTTGATTTATACAGTATAAAACAAAAGAGGATTGATTAAGTCAATATTAAGACTCCCAGGATCTGCCAGGAGTTATTGCTAACGTCAGCATGCTAACATGCTCACAGCGGCAACGCTAAGATACTTATGTTTAGCAGCTGTAATGTTTATCACGTTCACGAAACACAGCTGAGTCTGAAGATGCTAGTTGTTTTACTCATGACCTTGCGACCCCTTAGGTACATCTTGTGTCCTCTTGTGAGGTCCAGACCTTCAGGTTGAAAACCTTTGCGTTTTTGGTGCTTGGTCTGTAGGTCAGGTTCTTCTGAGCTAACACTACAAAAGAAGTCAATATACTTTTGTATGTGTACAGTGAAATTTACCCCAACAACGTGTTAGCCAAACATCTCAAAAACTAACTTTATCGACCAATCAAATTAATATCACTGCTTGTGCGTTTAAAAAGTTGACCCACCATTTTTTTGTCTTTGCCTGCGACTCAGAGAACGTTGAGTGAGAATCAAATGCACCAAACCCCCAGTGATTTATCACAAGGCGCGCTGGCTGGCCAGTCCCAGGAAAGACTGCCGAATGCCACGCGTGATAGGAGCAACTTTGCATCTGTTTCAAAAGACAAAAAAAACAAACTAAAAAGGTAACTAGAGAAAAGACACCCACTCATATCACACAGAAGTCACAGAATGGAAGAGGGTGAGGGGTGGGGGGGAAATGAGGGTTGAATGAAAATGAGCTGTTGTCACAAAGAACTGTTGCATTACAAAGAGCCCGTCCTTGGAAGAAAGAGACAAAGTCGCATGGCAGGTTCCCTTTCCAAGCGCCTGTATGTTGCCAGAACTGTTGAAGAGCGGGGATGAATGAGAAGCACAATGAGTGAAAGTTATCTCATCTCCTTTCTCTCACAGTTTGTAAACTCTCGGTTAAACCGGAGGCTCAGTGCAGATGCCGCTATAAATTATGTTGTTTTTTTTTCATTTTTTTCTCTGTTCTTCTTCTGTCCTTGTTGCTTTATCTCATGCTTCCTCACTGCTAAACGTTTATCATCTTCACTACCGGAAAAAAAGTGAGGTTTGGAGAAGAAGGGAGGTGTATGAAGAAAGGGGTGAGGTACAGAAGAGGAAAGTAAAGGTTTGTTGGGGTCAGAACAGTTGATTGTAGTAATTGATTCGATCGATTTGAGGATTGCAGCCGGCAGCATGTGCTTGGCTCTCACCAGGATGTACTTACACAAGCTCATTAAGTGAGGCGCAACACGTTTGCAGGCCCCGGACGCGACCTTCGGCAACTCCCAATGTTTTAAACTCGCAGCCACACAAGCGCACAGGGAGAGACACTCGCTAGCCGCGGCCACTCATTTGCATGACAAAGGCCTCGGTTAATTATTTAAAGAGCCTTATTTGATCAATACAGGAGAGCTGTATCCGACTGCAGGGACAATCTGAGCCACTAGATTCTATAGGCCTTCATTATTCATGAGTACCACAGAGAGAGGGGACCAGGCGAGAGGGAGGAAGGAGAGAAAAGAGAGGGAGCAAGAGATAGGGAGCGCCTAACAAAGGCGGCGGGTTCTTGTTTCATGTATATTAAAAGTTTTCCTTTTTCGGCACTGATGAATATTTTACAGGGTTTGAAACTTAGACGGGACCTCTCTGTCTGTAGAGGTGAGAGCGGAGGGGAAGGGTTCGGTGGCGACGCTGATGCTGTGGCGACTGCGGTTTGCCTCGGGGTGAGGGGGGGTCACAGGCCTGAAAGCCCATCCACGCAGGCGCCCCGCGCGCGCGCGCGGTGAAGTCTCATTTCAAAACGAGAAGCACTCCACTCCCTTCCATTATCACTTCTCGCGGCCGCTTTAAAAAATGAAATACATAAAAATGCGCCGAGCGTCATCCTTTTCATTTGCATGCACGGGCAAGCCCGCGTGCATGCAGTCGTGCTGAGTTTGTGGGCGCGTGGCGCTCGTTTGCGTGCATGTGTTATGGATTAGTCACAGGTACATGTCTGCGCTCCAGCACAGCCAGGGGGCGCTTATCTAAAAATAGTCGTAATCCCACAGGAGTGCGTGTGTTCTGGCTTCCATCCGCTCTCCCCTCTGGCCACGCCTGGAGGGGTTGGAGGTGGAGGGCTGCTGGGCGGAGGGCGTAAGCGCATCGAGAAATTGTTTCCCTTGCATGCATGTACACACACACATCCACACGCACACACCTCAGGCCCTGCTGTGCATTC
>JACSYO010000708.1:1035000-1085000 GCA_016806645.1 Ophiodon elongatus | reverse complement strand
CAACTTTTCCCAGCGTCGCCTTCGCATATTAAAATGCTTTTATTAACAGCCCGAAATCCTGACGTCGGACACTGCGGTCAAGCCATTTTCTGAAAAAGGGAAAAAAAAGATGGCACTTCACTTGGCACTGAGCAGGCTGTGTTCTCTCCTATCTCCCCACACCAACTATGCTCATCTCTTATCACTGCGTCCTAATGGTTCGGTGCGGTGCAGGAGCTGCGAGGGATAAATCACCAGGGGTCTGGGTGCTGCGAGACATGCACACCCAGAAGATGCTGAAAAGAAAATCTCCCGGGTTGCCATGGCAACCCCTCCATCGCCGGCAGTTATTGTGACATTGACCCGGACGAGCAAAGGGACAGGGCTAAGTGCGATGGCCTCACACCGTGTTCGTTGCAGACCTGCACGGCGTCCATCCGTCACACAGACACACACACACACACACACACACACACACACACACACACACACACACACACGTGCGGCCTGATCGTATCGCAGGTGCACATGCATGTTTGAAGTGCATGGATAGAGATGAGGCATGACCTTGGGGTTGCCCGTCCTTTCCGGTCCTTTTCGCATCGATCAGATCGCCGGGGCGATAACAGTCCCAGTCCGAGATAACCTCTTCCAGTCGCCACAAAAGCCATCTCCTCGCTGCAAGAATCCATCCTAACAAGTCAGTTATTCTTATTTTCAATTTCACATACTTTATTTGTCATAATACGAGTGGAACAAATCTGCCAATTGGATGCGATAGCTCATCTGTTTTCTGTCGTGCCAAAGTGGGACATTTCTCGAATGAAGACGCAATTTTAAAAGGATCACCCGTCAGTACACTTGTTGCATGAAGGATTATGTAATGCGTCTAAATATTATTTGTGGTGAATGCAGGTTTTTTTTTTTTTTTTGGAAGACTGGATATTGAATTAGAGATAATTATTTTTGGATGAATAGCTTTTTCAGTCCTTAAAACTGGTTTTCATTAAATGCATTTTCACGTATGCTATTTATTTTATTTTTAGATCGTTTGACTCACGGTGTATTCTAACCCAGTGTGGTGTGCTTTAATTTAACTCCAACTGCTGCCTTAATCCATTTCTCTCTATTGGGTGGCCATTATGGATGTGGCTGCTTTATAAAGAATCTTTATGAGACAGCTTTGGCTTTTTGTCCAGCTCTACTGCAGAGTGGCCAAGCTGCCATTCCCCAACCCCCCCCACCCCCTTCTTCTCTCACCCCTCATTTCTTTTCTTCAGCGTGCCTTTCCAGCCTCGTCCCCGCTAATGAAGCTAAATCTAGCATGCTAAATGCGACCAGTCAGCTATGTCATTGGTGCTGGAGCGGCCTTAGCTGTCTCCCATCGGCCCCCGGAGGCACAAACACCACTCCCGAGACGATGAGTCGACGCCATTAGGAGCACAGACAATGTGGGCCCAAGCAGGCGAGCGCTTATCTGTGGCATGCGAAGAAATACGGGTGCCATCGCGCGCATCCGAAAACACAGAGGCCCCCCGACGCGTGGGCCGGGGAGAGAACAGATAAAGTAACAGAGTCAAAAATGCGTGTGTGAAAGTGCAACCGCGGCTGCAGTGGAGATCGCTACTGTACCAGAGATCAAGAGTGGAGAGACGTGCTCCGCGGCACGCCGGCCTGTCAATTGCAGCGCACTCTGCTTCAAAGTTCTCAGCTCCAGGATTTCGTATAGAATCTAATGGCTTTGGAGTGTGAGCGCACACAGTGGCACAAGTGGAAAAGCGGGATAATACAGGACCCTACATGACAATCCAGAAAGCACACACACACACACACACACACACACACACACACACACACACACACACACACACACACTTATAGGTACACACACGCATACATGCACACAGTGTGTCAAATCTCCTGCTGAAGTCCAACATATCCCTCACAAACCCATTAAAGGTGCTTCATACAACAGCCTCTCACAGAATACGGAGAGAGGGAAGTGAGAGCAGCACAGGCCGAGAGAGAAACAGCGAGAGTGGGAGAGCTGCGGATTTGCCCGGTGCTCAAAGTTAAAACACATTCTGGCAGATAAAAAGTGTGTACGTTTCATACCCAGGTGTATTTCTCGTGTTATTTTAGATATTAAAACACACCGCGGTGGCGCTTTTTCGCTTATTAAGTTTTAATGTACAAATTTGAGCGCGGATGAAATGTTATGAAGGAGGGCCTCTGTGGTCTTTTGTGGAGGATTACTGTATAAATGTCATGTAGAGCGGAGCAGGCGGACCCAAACGCAGGAGACCGAAGGGAACGGGAACTTGGAGAAATAACTTTAATTCAAGGTTTGGTGGAGGCCAGGCAGAACTGAGTATCACATGGGTCCAACGGAGACTGAACTGAAAAACCAGGACTTAAGTACCAACTGTCGAGAGGATGGAATGCGAGGTGGAGAGGTGGGCGGAGAAGCTCAGGTGAGGGGAGGGAGGTGATTAGGCAGGAGAAAGGGCCGGGAGATGATTGGCTGGGGAGGACTAACGAGGCTGGTTCAGAGAGGGTGTGAAGATGGAGGGAGGAGGGAAAGGCAGCACAGGAACCAAAAAATACCCGCTTTAACATGTTGGGAAGCTCAGGCACACATGTGTTGATGTAAATGGGACTTGAATACCAATTTCATAGATGGTGATACAAACTATTTAATACGTGTGAAATGTTAGACAGTTTTTGATCGCGAATGACATGCACTGCGCAAGTTAAACTAAGCTTTCAGATATTCAGTGAACACCATAGCTTCACATCCACTAAATGGGTTTGATTTATCCTACCATCCCCCTTTATAAAAATTATTGTGGAAAAACTTTGGAAGTTCTGTCTTGGAAACTCTGCAAATTAGAGAAGCGAGCAGTTTTTTCTGTAGTGAACATATTAGTTTTCTAAACTCCAACAAAAGGGATGGAAACAGAATATTTTGTGAGGTAGAAAACGTGATTTGTTTGGAAATGATTACATTCATCTTCATTATCTTCAGTTCCTTTTTGCTTTGGACGCTCTGGAGTTATTTGAAATCGGATCATAAGAGTCAGACATATACATATCACCACTGCCTACAGGGCGACCTCTAGACTCCTGTTGATCATATTGCCTGTGTCATTAATGTTTGCTACCTGCGTGCTTTTGCCTAACCATCCTGCAAAAAAGGATTTGTTATTTTTTTCCCCACATTGATGAAAGCACACGCACAGACACAAAAGTACAACATCCTGGAGACCTCCCTTTTCTCGACACGTTGCCATGGTTTTTAAATACCCGATTTTGCTTTTATTATAGTACACAAACTTTTAAGTGCTTTGAGCCTGCTATTTTTACTCTTTGCAAAAACGACTCGCACTGAAGCCCATGCAGGCTCCGTGGGTAAATGCCATGTTTCACCTCGGTGGGATTCTCACGGCGTAAGTGACGTGTGCGTAAGTGACATGTCGGGTGATGCAGTCAGCTGCTGTAATATTTTTTAGACCTGCTTATTTAGAATCCACACAGCTTTCCTTTTGCTTAACATCGGGAACAACTTTACCCTCTCCATCTCTGGAGGTTGTTGCCCTCACACGGAGGAAAGAAGAAAAAAAAAAGCCCCCTGCATGAGTTCACTGCAGCTTGATTTTGATCTGCATGTATCTACCTGCACATGGCTGGCGATCCCCCGCCCCCCCCTCCCCCCTCCTCTCTCCCCCTATTTAACATTTCAGCCTGAGGAAATGACTCCTCTCTGACATTTAGTCACTGCTCCAGGGTTGCTCAGCCCTATAGCTGCTGTCATTTACACTTTTTAACGTGTGCGCTAGCGCTACACTTTCCTGTTTAGTTAAACAATAGCTGACTTTCCTCTAAAGAGACAGAATGGCAGTAAAAAAAAAAAAAAGCCACAGTGCCCCACAGCATTTTACCTCTGCGTAGCGGTTATAGCGTGCACATGGACACACACACACACACACACACACACGCTCTGGCGATGCATGTTGTACAGTAAAAGCCAGCCAAAGCCCTCAGTGTGTCACCTCTGTCATAGTGTTAATTAGACAGTGTCACCGTCTGTCCCCAGTGACATTTATTGCACATTTGAATATTTTACCCAGACAGATGGTAAGAATGTCAAGGCGTGACACTGAGTTATTAAGCCCTAGTCCTCTCCCTCGGCAACAGAATGCAGGGCTTGTCAGCACTCGATTGTTTTAATAACTCACCGGCGGGTACCGCGGCAAAGTTTGCCCTGACACTCTGCGCTGCAGCTAGTACCTAGGGCACAGGTGAAAGAGCACGCTGCGCGGAACGGGGACTGAGCAGGAAACCCCTCGCTGAATAAAAGAACAGGCAGCGTGGCATCCGCGACCCCTACGCTGACTTTATCCATCTGCGGACCGCCAGGCCTTTTTATATCGCACGAGCCCTTCATACGAGTGCTCTATAACCTTAGAATATGATCACACTATGGTCAGATCCTTCCTCTCTCTCTCTCTCTCTCGCTCTCGCTCTCTCTCTCACGAACAACGCACAGTGGACTCGTTGCATTGCGGACATCCAGCCCTCTCGTATTGTTTCAAACAAAGAGAGAGGAGGCAAAATATGACTCCATTCAAATAAAGTGGTGTCTGGCACGCACACCTTCCCCCAGTAAGAGTGTGCCCACATGCTAGGTTTCAAAGGCTAGCGACAAGTGGTTAGCATTCCACCTTGAGACGGGATACCGAGACGGCAGACTTGACATTCGTATTTCAGAGGATGTAGCAACACGGGCAGGGAAACCTGCTGATATGAAGTTCCGCTGGCAGGTGTTAGGTTGGATACTTACCAGCTGATCAAACGATGGCAGATTGCTTAGCAGAAGCTGTGGCAATGATCCCTGTTGGGGAAGACTTGGACGTGGAGGTAAATTACTGTGAGGTGACCATATTAAACTGTCTATCAGGCTATATGGGGATGTCACTCAGGACTCAACTTGCAAGTGCCTGCGAAGATGATTGAAGATGTTTCCAACAACTCTAGAAATGCCCATGCTGGAACTTTTTTGGCACTGTTACGGCTGAGTATGAACCAAACCACAAACAAAGCCACGGAAACTGAACTGCCAGACCTCCATCCTCAAAAGAAAGCAACACAAAAACGAGGATCAAAAGAAGCTAAACTTTTGGTTTTGGACTGGCTATATGGAGACAAATCAAATATCGCAATAATATTTTTGACCAGATACCTCAATATCGATGTTGAAACAATATTGAAGGGGCTTTCACAAAATATTTAAACAATGAGATTTCTGAGAGAGTGGGAGGACTGGCGTTTTCTGGTGTAAGTGCAGCCCAACAGGCACTATTTTTACTCATTCCACTTTTCTTTTTTTTTAAATCAGATAACAAAAAAAAGAAAGAACAAGTGTTTCCCATGAAGTGACAACCCAGTAAACCTGTTAAGTGTGTGAAAGGAACTGAGCCCACTTGTCATCGTTATCAGATGCTACATTTGCTAAACAGACTTGCTTTCACTTGAAGAGTGTGGTGCAAAATTAGCATTAACAACTGAGCGAACGCAATCTCTGCGCTGATTTTTGTTTGATTTGATTTGTCGTTGTTGTTGCATATATCATCGTCCATAACGAGGAGAAACGGATTGAAATTGTGATTCGAGTTCGTGTGAAGAACACAGAGAGAACGAAAAGTCGTTTGCAGCATGCCCCTCGCAGCTGTGGCATCGGTCTAAAATGGGCCCAGGGTGTTGTGGAGGGACTAAACTTATCTGGACGTATCGAGCTTACTCTCGTGGGGTTGCAACGTGGCTGTGAAGGCCCTTCGATGCAGATAAATACCGGACAAATATTAGTTTTTGTTTTATTTAGTGCTTTTCCACTGCTACTGTGTCAAAACAAATCCTCCTCTGTTAATAAGCCAGGTTTGCTTAGTTATTCCCTTTATATTCCCTGTCGCCGCGTCTCATTCCCACGGCTCATTCTCATCTTGTCCGTCATTTCTCCCGTGAGATTTTGAGCTCTGTGTAATTACCCAGTTTGTTTGCACCTTGGCTCTAACCGCCTGTCTCTTTGCAGCCAGCTTGTGTCAGTGTTTGGCAAAATACGGGCGTGACGGGCGAGAGCATGCAACAGTGCGAGCGCGCTTTCTCCGCACATGTGTGCGCTCGCCACCCTGAGCCCACTCTGGAAGACACGGAGAGACAGAGAGAGGGACCTTGTCGTCTCTAATCCCTTTGTTTTGAGTCAGATTAGAGCTTTGCGAGGCGTTTGCGAGGCCTGCAGAATGTGGATTTAAGGATTAGTCTAATAAACAGAGGCTCTGTGGCACTCTGCAGCCCAGTGTGGAGATTACACAGGCACCGAGAGCAAGGAAGGGAGGGTGGGTATTGTCCCCTCCCCACCCACCCTCCCTATCCACCCTGACAAATGACGGAATGAGAGGGGGAGAAGCATACAGCAGAGGGGAAAACAGAAGGCGGGTGAGCTCTCTTCACAGTTCCCGATCAGTGAGGCGACTTTCATCCATCTCGTTGCCTGCGGGGACCACAACACGGAGTCACACATGCAGACCTTGGGATGTGTAACTTTTATCCCATACTCTTGCATGGCCTCAACAATTCTTCACAATTACTGCAACTGAGCCTGGCTCAGCACAGGGGACGTCCCCTCCTTCTCATTCACACCCAGCAGAAAGCCTGCAGAGAACAAGTATTCAGTGTTAACTCAGACGTCTAAGAGGAAAACAATTAGTTCACAAAAAAATCGACACTACTGCACAACATTTTCGAACGCACACAGTAATAACGTCGGCTGCCTAATGTGTGTTTTTGTTTCCGTTCCATTTCGGTACAGCAGGAAAATCCAGTTTGCAGGGAACCTGATGGAACTAGGTTCAATTACAGGGAATATATCTCGGTTTATTTTTGTGAGTGACCTTATTGTCGTGTGGCGGGGCGGTTGAGAGGCGGCCTAATTCGTAAAGTCTACCACTGACTTATTGTGCGCTCACTTGCTAATGAGGGGCTCCTGAAATCTGAGCTATGAGCGCTTGCCGCACAACATCACCGCATTCGGATGTCGTCGTCGTAGCGACGGGCTGATACTGTGAAAGCCCCAGAAAATGACTTCGCTGCATCAATATCACCACAATGTCAGCGACCAACGAACATGCCAACTTGTACTCATGCAAACACAAATAATGACACAGCTAGTGAACGCCACGACCCATCACACTTAATAAGCGAGGGATATTTCGTTTTTTTTTTCTCTCTCTTCCTATTTTGGCTAAAAGAGGTGTTTGAGGTAATGAGGCGAGGTGTGTGGGAGAGAGAGTGATGAAACGTTTCCTGTCCCGAGCGCCCCTCAGCTGTTGGCTCGTGGATCATCTTGGACCCAGAACGGACCGCGGTTTCCAGTTGAACTGGAGCCACGGAAGCAGCAGCCCCGGCCCATCCCTTTTGCCTTGTGCGTATATATTTGTGCGTGCGCGTGCGTGCGTGCATGTACGCCGCCCGTAGATCGAAGACATGATTAATGACTCTTCACGGTGAGGAGCTTCTCAGTCAGAGCCCGGTCCAAAGCTCACAGAAGCCAGGCTTGTGTGTGTGTGTGTGTGTGTGTGTGTGTGTGCGTGCGTGCGTGCGTGCGTGCGTGCGTGCGTGTGTGTGTGTGTTAGAGAGAGACTGATAGAGGTCATGGTGCGTTTATGGTCGCTTTATGGATACATGCAGTAATGTTCA
The DNA here is from genome assembly GCA_016806645.1 of Ophiodon elongatus. Classification (NCBI taxonomy): domain Eukaryota; kingdom Metazoa; phylum Chordata; class Actinopteri; order Perciformes; family Hexagrammidae; genus Ophiodon; species Ophiodon elongatus. The sequence goes on along the minus strand of JACSYO010000708.1, from coordinate 1,077,269 downwards.
TATGAGCTGTTACATGTGATACACACACACACACACTTCCATCTCAGAACAGGAAGTAATCAGGATGCCGGGTCCTTCTTCTCCTAGATCTTTCACACATCTATCCGGCTTAAATTTGTCATCCATACTGTAAAATTTAAAGCGTATTGTACATAATGAGCTATTTGTCCCAAAAGCTTTAAATTACCATAGAGTGTTAAAAGTAATTACGTTGATTATGCACACTCAGAGAAGTATTTACTGGCGAAAAAGAAGTAATTAATCATAAGAATAATAAGGATTTCTACTTAAAGATACAAGTATATTATGCTCCTAAGGGGAATCTAAACACGTAGTCGGAGGCTTTGATGAAGTGAATGATATCTGGGTCTGGAGTAGGACGCTCGTCCTGAAATCAAGATGCACGTACGTTTTATTTTTTTTCGGTAATTGAGCAAGAGACGAATACGACGCTTCATTTTCCCTCCTTTTATTCTCACGCAACCTATCTTTGCTCCGCTCTCACCCTCCCGCCACCCGTCTGCTCTTTTTGTTTCTCTCAGTCTGAGTCTTCCTCTCTTTGTATTTGTGAACAAACTGCGTAAACAACTTAATTTGAGCAGCAGCTGAAAAAAAACAAAAAAACAAAACAGAAAATAAAACCAGCAGAAAATTGAGAGCAAAATGCTTCATAGCCACATTTTTGTCTTTTGTGATAACATGGCCTTGTGTTTTCAATAGGGCGTCTTTTGCTATTTGAATTCCTTTGAAATAATAAAAAAAAACAAAACAAAGTGAGAGAGAGAGAGAGAAAAGAAAAAGTCACCAAATGAAGAACTGTTGACAGAGAGTGTTGGAAGAGTGGATGAATTTTCTGATGGAAAAGCTCCATGCTGTGTTTTATCAGGCTTTTAGTCACCAGTCTTGTTGGATGATTGTTGCCTTTGGTTTGGTTCCAATTGAATTAAACGAGCCAGATAACGACTGCTTCACGGGCTCTTTGAATCCAACCGTAAGATAAGATCAGATCGAAATTACTGTGGCTATAACTGGGTGCAAAAACATATGCGCTCGCGTTCATCAGGTCTCTAAATGCATATTGTACATATACAGGTATAGATTTACACAAGGAGCGGCATGAAGTACAGTTCATCGATTAGTGCAATGACAGAAGGACTGGCAAATATGTTTGTATTAAAAAATGTTATGTGTATTTGATGTTTGCAAAAAGGAACTTGCAGCTTTTCAATTTTAAGGATTTACTGCTTTTCTATGTCAAATAAACTGAAAATCCTTTGGTTTTTATCCATTATTTGAGAAAATCATCTGCAAAAAAATAGATAATAATTGTTTGTTGAAGCCTTAAAGGCACGTGGCGCTGTATGCTGAAATATACACACAACAAACTCTAAACTCTGTTGTATAGTTTTGTCTGGACCATACTATATCAATAAATATCAGTAAATGTCAGGACAGTATGTAGCTTTTTACAGAGTAAACATGCCCTTGTTGAGCCTCTTAGATCGCTGCAGTAGGAGTCATCTGGACAGGAAGCCTCCCACAGCGTGATGGCCCTTAACAGCATCTCCACTAGCACTCACACACACACACACACACACACACACACACACACACACACACACACCCCGCCTCCCTGCTTATTGGTTTGATAAATGAGATGGCTGGATGGAATCTTTGCAGCTAATTGTCTTTGGGTATCCAGCCAATGCGCATGTAAGCATTGCAAATGTAGTGAAATAATATGCGCAGCCGAGGCCGGGTCGATTGCGATCAGCGCGTTCCCAGAGCTGTCTGTCTGTCGTCTCTGCGGCGCTTTCTTCAGGCATATTTGAGGCATGATGCAACAGAACGTGTCTTACCTGAGGCAATTTCAAACCATAAATGCACTAATGCACCTACCGCTGAAACGCTGCTGACCCCCTGCTGGCTTTGTTGCTTTGACAATCGACTTTTTTTACTTTACAGTTTTCTTTTTTAATTGAGCACCGGCAGAAAACCTCCCCTAAAAAAACAGTTTTTTCTCCATAAAACATGTCAGATATATTTAGAAAAACTAGATGCTTCTTTTCCACGTGTAAGAAACACACCTGAAGCATGTTATCACACATTAGATGGGCAAAGTTTCTTAAAATATCTGTATTTGAACAACTGTGTTTACAAAGTTGATATTGCTGCCTTCTTTGCTTCGATATTTGAACTTTCAGGTTAAATGGGAATCCGTCTTGTTTGATGCTCGCTAATCCATTGATGTCATTAGCTTCCTATTAACTGGGTGTGATTTCTAGTTACAGTGGATTTACATTGTATCATTTTCCTTTTTTCTTTTCTTCTTTTCCCGAGCTCTTATTTGCAGAGAAAAGGCCATTATCTGTACCAAACTTCACCTCTGTAATTGCGAAAATGAATTCTCCACCCTCCCTGTCGCCTTCCAATTACATTTCTCATTCTGCCTGGATTTCATGGTCACTTCACGGTCGCACACGTGTCTCTTTTCTCCTTCATCTCACCGCCCTTTTGTCGACTGTCAAAGGAAACGCTGCTTCTTGCAGACCCACACGGGTCACGGCAAACATTCGTTGTTTGTCTACGAATGTCCTGAAATCGTGGTATGCGACCAGTCAGAACTACAATGAGTCATTATGCTTCTGATGAATAGGCTTGCGAAGGGTTAGACAGTTGTCACCGGAGTAATTAACAAAAAAGTTTGCCGTGTGTGTGTGTGAAGGTGTGTGCTTCTGCGACCTTGAGGAAAACACTCGCGTGGGTGGAATGTGATTGATATGCGTTCCAGATCTGAGGATTGACCCCCTCGGCTTTCTCCTCTTAATCCATCTATCTCTCATTCTGTGTCCTTTCTCCTGCTACTCAACTAGAATACTCTTGCAAACTACTGCTCAAGTCCTTCCACTGTGATTGCCACATTCACACCCGTTAACCCTCTGAAGTCTGAAAACGCAGCGGCGCTTCACCGCATCGGTTAATCGGATGTTTCTATTGATTTCTTAGCTGTGTCTCACTATACCACCGTACTCTACCACATGCACTGACTTGCAGAGTTTGGCCCTGCTCTATCACAGCTGATCAATACCACTCTCATTTCAGTGCATTAAATTCAGAGCCAGGAGGCTATTAGCCTAGCTTAGCATGCAGACTAGAAGAAGAATGGTGACCTGACGTCACCTCTGAGCCTGCCGCTGTTCTCACTCAGCAAGGAGCCAGGCTAGCTTTTTCCCCTTTGCTTCCAGTCTTAATGCTAAGCTATGCTAATATCACCCCCCCCCCCACCACCCTTTTATCCCCCCCCCCCCACCACCCCACCCCACCCCGTGTTTACCGACAAAGTGCGGCATCAAACTTCAAATTTTTCAAACTTCTCACTTCTTAACTTTAAAAAAAATGTTCCCCCAGGTAATAATCATAATAATGCTCCGAACATCCATCGCATTCACCCCGGCAGGCGAGTACGCAACACTCACAAAGCCCCATCACTTGCATAACGCCAGTCAGAATGTCCCCAAATCTGCCGCGCTAGTAGCCCTCTCTATTTCCACATCCTCTATTCAAGGTACAAACACATTAAGGTTGAACTCCTAATAGCCTGTGTGATGGATGTCGGAGCATAATGAGCTCTTTATGAGACTTAATACCTACTGTTAATCAATGGACATAGCAGGGCACTTTTCGATACTACCTTCTAAGCATTTTAAAATGAGCCCTCATTGAATAGATTGACTCACATTTTGTTTCCTCCTCTCCCTCCCACCCCCCCTCCCCCCTCCCTCCTCATTCTTCCTCCCTCCCAGCATGCAATTAGTTACATCACATACTCTGAACCGGATGATGCCTATTCTTTAGAAAGGCCCCGCTCTGATCTCAATGCATACCGTCCAGACTCTGAGATGTTTCTGATGGAAATGCGATGCTACGGCAATAATGCAGTGGGTGAACCAGACTTCCCTTGGCCCGAAGCAATAGAAACACGGATGACCTATTTATTAGCATAAATATCCCATACAGGCAGCTGCTGGAAGCGCTCCCGTCAATTACTGCTGGTTGTTGTATTGTTGTACTTTGATCTTTAGCTGCTAATGTAATGCGTTGCTCAAGGCCGCTGCGCTAGTATCATGCTGCATTAGCATCATAATCATGTATAATCTGCATCCACAAGTATAATATTTGAATGGATTAGATGTGGGCTGATCGCGTGATGCAATAGCTATAGCAACGGTTAGGTCGGGCAGAAAGCACGGAGACGGTGATGTGACCATGCACGTCTTTAGGTGCGCTACCAGTCGTGCCACAAGCTGAGTCAGGGCCAGGAAACGCTGTTATCTCAACACCTCCATGCTGCATATGTGCATTTGAGGTTGTTTCTGAGCGTTTGTGACGTGTGTGTGTGTGTGTGTGTGTGTGTGTGTGTGTGTGTGTCTGGCTGTGTTTGATTATCCCTTACAGCCTCTAAGGGAGCAGGATTCATTCTCACTCTGATAATGAGGGAGAGACTAGCAATGCCCTCAAGTCATTTCTCCTCTTCCATCCTTCCTGTTGCATCGGGCTGCTTTTCTTTCTTTTCTTTTTTTTCTTTTTTTCTCGCCCTCTACCTTTCATATCACCGTCTCCCTTCCCGTCACTCGGCCCGTCTTTCCGCTCGTCTTTCCTCCCGCTTTTTTCCGCTCCTCTGCCGTTCCGTGACATCATTGTGTGTCTGCACTCATGCGTCGCTGACATCGGTTTAAGATGACTGGACGGTGTTTGAGACACCCTCTGTTTTCATGTCACAGATTCAAATGCCGGCCTGACCATTTTTCATCAGCCCGGTCGATGGCTGACGATCATCTCTGTGGACCGCGCCGCTGGCAGCTCTGTTTCTCCCCACAATAGCCTTACTTATCCCGCGTCAATACTCCGATGTGTTGTATATTCTCCCCGGTCGCTCGAAAATGGCCATCCGCTGCGCTCCCTCTTACCTAACTTTCCTTGTATATTCTCCGGGGAGTGCGAAGCAAGAGTGAGTCACAGCAGTGCATCCATTAATTTCATACCAACCTTTCACTTTCTTTCCACTCTCTCCCGCTCTCTCTCTCTCTCTCTCTATCGCTATCGCTGTTTTCCAGGTGACTGAAGTGGAGATTGACATTACGGAGGCCCGCTAGGAGGCCCCTCCATCTTCCCCCCTCTTTCCCACCACCACCACCTCCTCCTCCTCTTCCTCCTCTTCCTCACCACATCTCTTCTCCATACACCTCCAGTCCCCACAAGCCCACCCAAACCTCGGCATGGATTTGAAGGATCGCAGGCACCGCTCCCTCACCAGGGGTCGCAGCTCCAAAGACACCCAGTACAACACCTCCTCCCTGGACACGGACGAGTGCCGCGTGCCCACCCAGAAGTCCTACAGCTCCAGTGAGACGCTCAAGGCCTTCGACCACGAGCAGAGGCTGCACTATGGCGGCTGTGTGACGGACCTGGTTCACCACGAGGCTGACGAGTACTCCAGGCAAGGTGAGTTTGTGGAGCAAAAGGCTTTATTACACCGTAGTTTTGGGGCTTGATCCGTACCGTGCTGGACAGGAGACATTAGTGTACATGGACAATCAAGTCAATTTGATGACTTGAAAAGAATAGTTCTTCATGTTGGGAAGTATTCTTATATTGATTTCTTGCCAAGATGGAGGAGGGGGACACACGCCTACCAGCACCTCTCAAGCTCCATTGCACATTGTATCTCGTATGTTTTTGGAAACCACAATGTGCTTGTACACTTTTTTGTATGGAATAAACAGATCAATTAAAGTGCAATAGAGGCGATCGAAGGCCCTTTAACCTTGGACTGAGCCAGGCTAGCTGTGTCCCCATACCTCCCATCTTGGTGCTTAGCTAAGCTAGCAGGTTGCTATGGTTAGCTTCATATTTATCTTACAGACATGAGAGTGGTATCAAACATTTCTTCTCCCTCTGGACAAGAGAGCAAATAAACACATTTCAAGTTCATTTGCCCAAAATGTTTGGGATATTATCATGAAGCATTGAAGAGATGTGTTCGGAGTTTATGAGATGTCATATGGTTCAAGAGGTAAAAATCATGTCCTGTCCAGCTCGTATGGTTGAGCCCACTTTTATAGCCCTCCCTGTCCTGTTATGTGATTTTTAAACATCTGCTATCACACATGCAACAAACAAGTAAACGTAGAGGGTTTTTTTCCCGCCGCATACTACTTTCAGCCATTGTGTGTTTCTTGCAAGGCCTCGGTGGCAAGCTGGTAATGTAATCAGATGGTGTAAATGCTGCACTTTGCAGCACAGGACCAAAGCAGACCTTTAGCACCGGGAAGCCTGTCATAATGAACCTCTGTATCCCCCTGGGGAGTGAGTTAGCCGATAGGCCGATAGGTCATCTCTAAAGGGGTGGGCCCGCTCTCATAGGCATGTCTTTAAACCGTGTGTATGTGTGTGTGTGTGTGTGTGCACACACGTGTGTGTATATTGCACAGGCACATGAAACAGGCAGTATTGATCCTCGGCTAGTGAGAGAAGTCAGACTCAATGGGATTGATCTGTGCTAAGCTCTGTTTTCTCTGCATGGACACAGACAGGAGAGGAAGAGAGCTCAACACACCAATGCAGAGGAGAGAAGAACAACAGTAAAAATCGCCCTCAAAAAGAAATACATGGAGAGTCCTTGATGGTGTTTTCCAAATGGAACATCTTCATTATGGTAACTTGACAAGGTAGACCCATTGTCAAGGTCTCATATATGACTGTGCGTGTGGTTCCAAAAGAGAAAAGAGAAATTGATCAATCCGGCATTAGTTTAAAGAAGAAAATGTTTCAAGGCACACAGAAAAGCGTATCTTGCTCAAGCGGTAGAAAATGGAGGATTGATTGGCGGACGCATGGAAGACTGGAAGTCAGTGGTGTGTGCCGTCTGGACACACTCCACTGCTGCAGCGAGATGACCTCACACCAGGCGATAGCTGGTCGATACCACAGTCCTCCAAAGCCTATCAGCTCCCTCCAAAGCCCAGAGTCACAGATGCATCGTGGGAAGTGTGGTCACAGGAGACCAACAGTGTTGCAGCACCATATGGACTGTGACACCATGGGAGGAGGAGGAGGAGGAGTAGGAGGAGGGAGAGAAGCAGCAGATGAATAGAGTTTTTCTTCTTCTTTCAACCAGATATTTTTGTAACTTGAGTACTTGAGAGAGTTGAGGGATTGAAACAATGTGTTCTCCCTTTTGAGCAGCTTGTAGTTCACAGTCAAGATGGTCAGAGTAGACACGTTCTTGTCTCCATCCGTAACTGCAAAATTGGACATAGGGGAGACGGAGTTCTGATAATGTCCTTGTGCTTTATTGAATATCCAGCAAACTGTCTGAAGGGGAGGTTTGATATCTGAACTGACCGGCGATATTAGTAATTCATGCGCTGATGGGGCCACACTGGAAAATATGATTAACTTTGATTAAATTATAATGATGTTGTTCGTTGGCGTTTCTGCATCTCGCTAAGAAGTTTTGAGGTCATCCCAAGCTATTCTCAGAAAGTAATATTGCGTTATGTGTTGCACAGGTCCGCGGCATGTTAATGCATACTGACTTGCGTCATTAGACCCATGTGTGAGACTACAAAAGGGGTAAGTTAAGCTGTTGCTGAGTTAGTGGCTTATTGACTCACCCGCAGAAAAGTTCATACTCCAGCGACATTTATTCTTGATGATTTTTAACTGATTTCGTTGCTCAGGCTTCATTCTCCTGCACATGTGCATTTGCAGATGCAGACAAGATGCACATTTTTGCAGGTCAATCTTTTGGGGTTGTTTTGGTAATTCTGAATGGTCCATTTAAATTGAGTATAGGAGTACAGCAGATGTCCTCAGACTATGTCCTGAGCCAAATCAAAGATCCTGGGATGGAATTTTTGCACTCTGAGAACCTTTTTTTGTTAATTATCAAAACCATCTTTTCCATTGTACAAACAGGCTTTTATTTCTGCTTTTGCTACATGTAAAAAATCTTAGAGAAGTAATTACTTTTCTCACTATATTTCTGGCTGAGCACCAAAGTCCTGCTGCAGCTTACTTTAGTTATACTGTAGTCTTACTCAAAAGATATCATTGCCTGTTGAAATAACTTACTTACTGCACATTATTATTCATGAAACGCTTCACTGGAATTTCAGTGTTTCCTGAAGCGTAAATTCAACTTAAAAAGGAACATCGTCTCCCTTTGGAACCGTTTTTGGAGTGTCTTTGGAGTCTTTTTGGGATGCTGTATGTTTGTGTTTTGCTGCTCTGTGCCTCCCGGGCAAGAAACATTTTCTGTGGACTTACCTCCCAGTCCATCAGGAGCTCATGTTAATGAACTTTATTCAGGCCCGCCTCAGGTCTACATGCGGATAATGTATTCTCCTTCATCCAACATATTTGTCTTGCTCCAACAATTTTGACTTTCCTGTCCAAATTGTGGTCCAAAAATAGAGTTATCTGTCTTCTGTGCTATATATATATATATATATATATATATATATATATATATATATATATATATAAAATACTAAAAGGTATAATATTATACTGACCGTTACATCTGTATTTAGAGAGACTACAGACTAATTCTACCTCTGATTTTCATATAGTGCAGGGTTCAAATACTCGAGTGTGATTCAGTTCAGTTCAGTGGTTGCTTAATTGGTCGACTGAGCCCACACCTCAGATTTGTCCAGTGAATCAAATAAGTTTGGTGGGGTTCCCAATGACAGCTGTTACCCCCAGTTAGAGAAACAATTGACCCTTCGCGAAGCCCCGACCCCCGCTGCTCTACTCCATCAAGCTGTAAGAGCTAATCATATGGAGCCCACACTGTCACTAACTGCACTCGCTGAAGAAATATTATCACACTTTTGGAATAGACGTGATAGCGATTTCAGGGAGAAGCAGACAGAAGGGTCGACACTATGCTATACTATGAAGGATATATCCAGGATGCCGAACTGATTCAGCAAAGAAAACAGGTTAAAAAAATAAACGCCAACTTCACAAGATGTCGTCAGAACGAATAAATCGCTCGCTGCTGATGAAACAAAATGACTCCTACCTCCCAACTAATTAATACAATGTCGGGCCGACTGAGTGAAGTGAAGCCAAATTGTTCCTAAAAACCTAATCATCCACTGAGTAGTGTTGATTAAGAAAGTGCTGTTGTAGTGTAATCCCTATTTCAAATTATACAACCAGGCTGTATTTCACATTTCTGAACATAACGGGCACATTCTGAGTAAATCCTTTTTCTTTTCAGTTTATTCTCCGTATTCGAACACTCGCTGTCCCAAACGGCTCCTTGCAGATTTTGATGAAGCGGGTTTGCTTGTGTATTCCAGCAGACCCCCCGCTTTCATTGGATCTCAACTCCACTGTTTCCCCATTACACCCTTATTACCTAGTCTGCTTGGATAAGCACAGCCAAATAACACATTTCTCTCCTCACCATAACATGCAGCAGCGCGGAAAGCTCATTACAAGTGTTCACTATTTAACACCACAAAGCAACATATTTGAAAACATCACTGATCCCAATAATGGTACAAGCCTCACTCTCACATAACCAGAAATATCAGGCAGCGCTTTGCCCGCATGTGTGCTTTATGTCACATATAAACGTCTTACTTCCATGACATATTTCTTTGGCTGCGAAACAGATACGAATACAAATACCAACGTGTCAACTGTAACATGCCAGGCTGAGACGCGCACAGACGCACACTACACCTCTTCTCTCCTACTGCAGTCTCTCTTTGTTTGTCTGCACCTCTCTCGCCTTTCTGTCTGTGATCTTTCCACCCATACCGTGCGTCCCCTTGCCTTCCCTTCTCCTCGCGGCCTTTCTCTGCGGCCCCTATTCAGCACATCCCAGGGGTGTGTCGTCCCCGCAGGTGCACCTCTAGACAGCGTGCATCATCAGGGCCACACTCTCTAGAAGCTTTGGCTTTTCCTTTTTTTTTTTTATGGATCTAAATGAGCCCCTCATACATTCTGCTTGGCTGCTTGGCCCCCGAGGGTGGGAAACCACGGGGAAAATCCACCACCCACCTGCCCGCCTCGCTGCCTGGACAACACTTAACATCATCTACTGTCTCTGTCTCTCACTTTTCTGAGTTTTATCTCCTCTTGTGTTCTTCTGTCACACCTTCCATACCTGCTCTCTCTACCGCAGTCTTCTCTTTCACCCTTGCTGTTCCTGTATTGTTGCTTTAGTGATCATATCACACATGTGTTATGCTGAGGCCCTCGCTATGGCTCCGAGAATGAGCACACCGTGTGTGTGGCTTTGTGTTTTGATTCCACACTTGGCTTTGCCCGCTTTAGCAGCTCTATAGGCTTGACCTCTTATCCCCACAATTGCACAGAAATGAGTAATAATATAATCAGGCCTAAATGCAGTGTAACGGCAACGTTAACCACATTCTGCCTTCCCTTTTCTCCGTTGACTTTGATGTGACAAATGACTGCAGTCGCCAATGATTGCTTTGTCCAAAAAGTCTGCCAAAGTCTGCCACTCGTATCCTGGCATGATTGCCTCCACTGCCTCTATTCAAGACGGAATGGCAAGGAAAAAGCACTGCTGGGTGGTCAGTAGGAGGTTGTGTGCCAGAGAAGTGCCCATAGAAATGAAATAGGAACAGAACGGACATTCCCATTTAAATCAACGTCGCACGATAGTCAGATTTTTTTATGCATACCGTTGTCCGTTGTAACGGATTAACTTCCTTAGAAACTTAACAGACTTCCTTCAAGTCGCGGACTTACTGAATTGTGGGTTTGCCGTAGCTAAAACGTGCAGTGCAGTAGTAATGTTACTCAGCATAGAGAGCTTCCAAGTATCTGCAAGAACAGCAGCCTCTCACAGTGTGTGTGCCCTCTTCAGCAAGATTCAGGCACCAACACCAATCCTCCCGAGAGGGCAGCCCCCCCGTGTGAGAGGAACCCACATTACAAGGATATAAATGTGATTTCTCAAGTCCTTCACCGCTTTAGATCCCTTCTTAGCAAGAGGGGTGTGTTCACTGCAAACTTCCTCTGCACATTTAATTCCATTAAGTCAAACTGTGTTTGGTACAGGAGTGAAGTCCCACCATTGCAGACACTCACGGTTTGAGCCGTGGTCGCGGTAGTCCGTTGAGCACATCTGTCTGTGGTTGCCGGTGGGAAGCCGGTGCGGGTGTTGGTCCTTGTTGCTTCACGAGCCACTTCCTCTGCTTAGTCAGGGCTCCTGCGCAGAGGCGAAAAGTCGAATTAGGGGGAAGAGTGTGCACCTACCACGCGTTACGCCTCCTGGTGAAGCTTATTGCTTGCAGCGGCTGGTGGCACCATGTGTCACAGGAGTAGCACCGGAGACAGTGACAAGGAGTGCATAGGGGATTTGGACATTCAAAGAAAAAAAAAAAGAAAAATATCCACATTAATAAGAAAATACATCATGTTCATTTGTAGGATTCTGTGTGTGAATGCATGCCATCCATTAGGTCACAGTCAACCTGGACCGCTGATGATCAAAGAGAGAACAAAGCAGCTGCAGGCTATTAAAAATACATGGCAAGATTAAATGCAACCCCTCCCGTCTTCCTCCGATCCCTCTTTATCTTTGTCTTCTCCCTGGCATTCTGCGCCTCTGCCAGCTGCTGACACTCAAAAGCATCCCGTGGCTGCAGCAACAGAGCGGAGGAGTCGCTGAAGAACATCCTGGAGGCCGACTCCTCCATTCCTCAGCGCGCTCCCTCTCACCCCAGCCCCGTAATCGCTCTTTTATAGACAGGAAACCACTCTTGCAGGCTTTTTTTTTGTGTGCGTGGCCCCCGACACATGCAAGGGAGGTCTTTAAAAGGGCGACTTAACTCCAAGTAACATCTGGTCCCCGCATTTGGCACTCGCAGACAAACACTTTGACACTGTACATGTCAAAAAGTGTCCCAGTTTGCAGGCCGACATTGGCTCGTTTCCCTGCGTCTCGGATGAGCCTGTAGAAAAAAAGAAAAAAGAAAACGCGATTGCTTGTGAACGAGCGAGAGAGTGACTCATAGTTGTTTTGGGGACAAAGCAGGATGACTGGCAGTAAGTACAGGTCTGTCAGGCCAGAGTACACCTCAGCGTAGTTTGTCAAATCCTGTACGGCCGATGAAAGCGCTAGCTATTAACGCCGATGCACAGGTGCATGCACACGCGTGTAAACACTGGGTAACAAATGAGACGAATAACAGGAGGAGGCCGGGGAGACGCGTGCTTCAGGTGCCAGCTATTTAGCACCGACGGCGACCCTCAATCACACACACGTGTGCGCGTGTCGCACACACGCAAAAATATCGAGTTGCAAGCGAGACAATTAATTGACAGCGTCCAGGGAAATGCACGCTGGCATCTGCAATTTTCTCAGAATAAAAATCACTCATCAGACAACGTAGTGTGGGTTTTGTGAGAGTTGAGTTAATCCATGTTTACAATGTAATGGCCCTCTTTGACTCGGCTTTGGCAGCATTTGATAAATGAGGCAGATTGTAAATGTCAGTGATATCAAGTGTTGTTGTTTTTTTTTCTCAGCCCAGTCACTTGCTTCCAGAGCCTGTAATTAAACATGTTCCCCAGCCACTTTATTAACGTATGTGTGTGTATGTGTGTGTGTGTGTACATGTTTGCGTGTCTGGCTGTATGACACATTGCTTAAACACGTGTATGTTTAGACGCCGGCTATGTCCTTGCTTTAGTGAGAAAAAGAAGGAAAAAAATGATAGCAATGCAAATGATTTGCTTTCCAGCTGCCACATGTGCAAATAAACTTCAATCACGATAGGATTACCATGCAGATGAACTCACACGAAGAATGATGCGATAGATTCAGGGAGAAATGGTGGCCGTGAGAAGGTGGAAGAATTACATAGATATATAGACGGTGTAATGATATACATAAATAATAAAGAATGCCACAACACAGCGGGGCTTTTCCTCCACTGATAAGTCATATAACAAGACAACTTGATATAGAAATGATTTATGCTTATACCTATGCCCAAATGTGCCCCTCAACATCGATTTGTTTGTGATTCGGTCACATATTCATATTCATTTTTTTCCCTTTGCCTGTTAACCAGAAGGAGGTTTTCCTCTTTTGGCAGCCAGGAGTGATTAAATGTTTGCCCAGGCTGAAGCCAAGGTTTGCATGTGACATTTCTACTGCCTGTATCGCAGGCTAGCTAGCTAAATTTGAACTTTAGTTTTGTCTCAGCCAACAGTCTCTCCGGGGCAGACGAAGGTTTGCATAAGGAATGCTATGTGACCAAATCATCGAGTTCACACTTGACAAAGATCAAAAGTTCAGCTCACACAGATTAAAATGAAGTAGTTCACGTTCATAGTTCAGAAATTAGAATGTTCACGGTCCCAAAGAGCGAACTAGTTCACTTTAATTTCTTCTGTCTTTTTCTTTTAAACCGGTCTGATTTAATCAGTTTTAATTATTTTCTAATATTTTAAGCATCCGGCCCTTCACCACCAGGCTCGGGGGACAGCTTCACAACACAGGCCATAAGACATTTGAACTCTTGAGCTCATCGCTATTAAACTCTCCCATTATACTGTCACTTTACCTCCATATACTTTACATTTCATACTACGCTTACTGTAATTTATCTACGTTTACATTTTAGCCCTTTATTTGAACTTGCACCATTTTATGTCTGAGGTTCTCATTTTGCTTTTACTAGTGTGGTTTTTCTTCTTTCTTTTTTTTTATCGGCCTACATATTTAGCATTGTTGAAGGGAGCCTGAGATTCAAGATCTCCATTGCTTTTAGAAATCCCTTTCTAAAAGCTTCTTAAGTATTTTTTTTTTTTTTACATTTAACATCAATGAGATTATTCGACGAGTTTCCGTTAATGGAACAAATTGAGATATGCCGGTGAAATTTGGTGCAGCCTGTGTGTTGCTTTAGGCCCAGGTTTTCCAGTGTGCCCGGGTCAGATCCGGGGGTGGAGGAGTGCAGCGGCGTGCAACACCGCCTGTTACAGCGTCTTTCAAGATACAACCACTAGGAGTTGCCAAAGTGAGAAATGTTCCAGTCTCAAAGAAGACGGACTTTTAATGGGAATAGCAACGAGAGGAAGACGAACATGAGAAGAAAACCCGCCTTTACCTTCTCATCAGTCATGCTGTGATAATGTACAACCGGAGATAGAGAACTCTCTGGGAATTTCCCGTTTTTTTCAACATTCCTGACAATACTTCATTTCTAAAGTGACGGCACGTCTCCCAGGCCGGTCAACTCGGCGAGCCTCCTACTCGTCCCCGAGAGGCGCTTCGCCGCCCGAGCGCCGCGCCTCTCAGTTGCTCCAGACCTCCTCCAGAGTGCACTGTGTGGTGTCACCTCCTGTCATGTCCTGTCCGACCCAGGCGTCTGTCCACTGGACAGGAGTAGAACTAGCCCAGGTGACGGATGACATTTGTCACACCTATTTTTGGGCCTCCTCATCAGGAGGCGCAAAGGCCTCTGTGGCTCAGGCGGGAGCCAAAAGAACCGATGTAATCTGGAAGGTGTGGGAAGTGTTTGACCATGACGCTCCTATTTGTGCATATCTGTTCTGTCGCCGCTGCCCCGCTAATGGCGGGCGTTAATGACACGCCGCGTGCACATGGGAGATGTCCGCGCGCACGTGTGTGTGTGTGTGTGTGTGTGTAGGAAATGGATTGTCGATAATCAACACCAAGACCTGCGAGGCTGAATGTCAGTGTGCCCCATCATCCTGTCACGACATGTCAGTCACACAGTGGAGGTAATGTTGAACATATCTCTCCTACTGCCACTCGCTCACTATGTACATCGAGGGAGGCAACAGGGAGGAAACACACGCGTTGAACAGAAGATGTAACGGCGCCGTTTCATGAAACGCTAAATAAATTAACCTCCAAATCTAAATCCGATCGCACAGTGATTTTCTTTTTCTTCTCTTTCTTCTTCTTTGTTTTTTCAACAACCATACCTTGATTCCCCGACATGCCCATTTAGATAAATGGATGTGTCACTGTTTGAAGTGATAGTGTGCGTGCTAACGCTTTGTTTACTTGTGAGAGCATCAACGCACATATTTGGTTTCCAGATGTCAAGATGAAACATTTTAATCTTGACAGCGTCGGCTGCCGCGAACCACTTTGTTTTTAATCCCGGGAAAGAGGAGTGACGAATAATCTCCTTTTTGAGGGATGAAGCCGTTTATCTGATGGTCACGAGAGTGATGACTGAGATAAGATTTTTAGCCTAAGAGAAAAGAAAGACTTCTACAGTAATTCCCATAAACCCTTTAATACTACAAATATGGGCTTACAGGTTGATTAGAGAGAGAGAGAGAGAGAGAAAAAAAATCCGAAAACAATCTTTTTAGCATTATTATTGTTATTATTATTATTGTTGTTGTTCTTAACGTCTAACAGGCCCAATAAACGTTTGACCATATGAGTTACAGACATTGTATATTAGCAAGAATATTGGTATTGAGAATTCTGCAAAAAAAAAAAAAAAACAGTAATATAACAACCCTTTTTAAACGAAAGCTTTTGAAATGTTATATTTCTTCAATAGCTGTCTACGGCATACATACGCTGTGGCTAAGGTGAGGGAAACATTGTGGTTAAAGCAAATGAACTATAACTACCAAAAAGTTACGCGTAAGCAACTCAAACACAAAGTTAAAGCTCCATTTTTTTAGCCACTTGGGGGCAGCAGAGCAAGCTGCAACACACAACGTTGACATATTATGGCCTCATTAAGTCGTTACGATGAAGATGAAAGCAAACAGCTGCCTACGTGCAACATTAGCATTCTAGGTCAAGTCAGCTTTGTTTTGGTCTTCGCCAGTCCTGAGGGACAGAATCCTCCAATATGAACGTACATACATGAACATGCCTGTATTTCCACTTGTAATTTAAATACTTCAACTTAAAGAGAGAGAAATAAGCATTTTGCATGTTTAAAAAAAAAAAAAGATGAAAAAAACTTCACCTTATCACCGGGGAAACCCTGATTTGTGAAGATGTTTATTCGTATTCTCCGCTGCTGCGATGTGTGTGTGCGTGTGAGAGAGTAATAACAGTGTGTGTGATAATTATTACTGCAACAGCAACCCCATAAACTCCACTCTCAGTCTCACAGACAACCGTGACCTTTAACCTTGACCTTTGTATGAACGGGACAGACGCCTCGTTCCTGCTCTCTGTTTTGTGTCTTATCATCCAGGTGTCTGTCTGCGCTCCTTCTCCGGGGCTTTTTTTCCCCCTCCATCTGTCTCCCCCTGGAGAAACTGTTTACCACGACCGAGGATTTCATCAGTCCTCACCACCTCGTCTCATGAACCCCCTTTTTCATCATCGGCCTGCCTCACTCCCTGTTTTACTCTCTATTTTTTAGGACATCCGTCTCCCTTTCACACAGCGTATATAGCCTGTGGATCGTCCTCCATTGCTTCGACAGAAAACGAATTCAATGACCACCGTCTTTTAGAAATTCATGAATGCACACGTTTTCTTATTCAAAACTCCATGCCACTGTCTCTGGACTGTGACCCCAGCCCATTTTGCACGTGTTTACATACTTTGCTCTTATCTAATTTCATTGCTATGTACACAAAGAGGAGAGCACTATATTTACATAAACATGGGCAGATATGTACAAGTGTCTGGTGAAGGATGAATAGTGTCCGTGAGAGTGAGAGGAGAACGTGTGTGTGTGTGTGTGTGTGTGTGTGTGTGTGTGTGTGTGTGTGTGTGTGTGTGTGAGTGTGTGTGAGAGACGAGTTGACAGAGAGGACAGCCATCTGTACTGTATTCTCCGACGAGCTTAGAGCTTGCCATTATTTCTGTATCGTCAGTAGACGGTCTTTACACACAATTTGTAATTTAGTTTTCTTTTGGTATTCCAGCGAGATAAGATAAGGCAAAATAATACTTTATTGATCCCCAAGTAACAGCAGCGCAGAAGTATAGAGGTACAAATACTGAAATGTTTGAATGAAATACATAAAAACTGAATAATTAAAGAGTGGTACATATTAAAGTTTTTTTGGTAGATTTATAGCATTTTGGATATGAGATTCTGTTCCATTTTTCCTGCGCGTGTAGGCGCTGCGCAGACAGTTCCGTAATAGTGAGGTCGCTAAAATGAAATATGTGTGACTAATTAAAAAGAAGGGAGAAAAAAAGCGGTACTATTCCCCATCTTGTCTTCAGTTTTACAATCCAACTCTCCTTTGCGGTCTTTTATTTCTTAATAGCGCACTGAGCAGCTCAATGATTTCTTTTTTTTAATGCATTTCGTCTTGTGCTGAGCGACTCAGGAGGAGAAACGGCGTGGCAGATTATGGGAGACGCAGGAGAGCAACTTGAGGTGGGATTTGATCGGAGAGCGGGAGCAAAGCTGGGTCCTAACTCCTATATTGTCTCTACTTTGCCACCTCCATCATTTCCCTCACTCTTCCTTTCTCCTGCGTCTGTCCAAACATTTCTTCACTTATAGGCTCTCCATTATTGGGAGGGAATTCATATCTATATTTTATAGCTCCGTAATTCGCAGAAAAGAAAACACAAAAGAGGAATTCATTTGTTCAGGGATACTAAAGTGCTGTGCAGATGACTTCTGGATTGGATGCAAATGAAAATGGAAAATATCTTTTAAAAATGACACATTTTGGCTGCTATTAGCCACGCATCTCAGCGCGTTCTTCGCTGTGACAAAGAAAATAAGGCTTTTACTGTTATTAACAGTAATTTCAGCCATTTCAGAAGGGATTGCTGGGGAACCTGCCGTGCCCAGATGTGTGTACTTCCTGATTGTGATGCGTCCTCCACCCGGGAGGAAAATCAGTTCACTAGTTCAGCACTTCAGGGCAAATCAGAAATTGTTTGGAGCTGCCGCTTGCTCAAAAGCTCAAAATGGCATGTCCAAGGGTGGCCCGCAGTGCAAACTATCGGATCTGAAAAAAGCAACATAATTGCAGACATTGAAGCCCACACGTTCTGCCTGTTTTATATCCTGTACAGAATTACACGGTGGGGTGAGGGAAAGGCAACCAGCATAATGCAGAGTCCTGCTGTCTATACTTTGCCTGTCAAACTGCTAACAAGCACAAATGATTTTTTAATGATAGGCCCCTCTATCCCACAAAGCTGTCTACCCGCAAACACACACACACACGTTGCACACGTTGGTTCGCTCCCACACACATCCATAATGAGTTTTATCCAGGGAAGTACATGCGGTTTTAATGGATCACTGCAAATGCCATTCTCACTCGCACGATTGTATTCCAGCTCCATCAAGATGCTTCTCTTTCCCCTGTGTCACCTGTTTTTTTTTTCTCCAAGACACACGACGTGCGGCGCATGAACACTCTAAATGATGATGCATGGCAGGTGCAGGAAACCAAAGTCCCCGCTGAGCTAAGGAACAAGTGGAACTGCAGCCGTAACCATGTGATGTTTGAAACAAATGATAGGTCTTTGTAAACCAGCGTCAATATGTAACATTCAGTGTGGTCTGGAGGTTGTTGCCTTGGGGTTGGTATAGGGGTCGGGGCGTGTTGCTCCAAGTACCGGTGAGATGTTGAAATACGATGAACCCAGTGTTTGGAGGCCTCAGTGTCTGTCCATCTGTCCGCCCCTTCTCCTGATCTGGATATCACAGCAATAACCTGCAGGGTATTTCTTTAAGTTTTGGCACCGACGTCCACCAGCACTCCCGGGTCAACGTATTCGATTTTGAAAGGTCAGATGTCAAGGTCACTGGGGCGTCCATTTCCGTTCTTGCGATATCTTGTGGAACGCCTTTTACCCAATTTCTTCAAACTTGGCACGAACCCCACTTGGACTCAAGGATGAACTGATTAGAATTTGGTCATCAAAGGTCACAACCTCACAAAAGACATTTTTGACTGTAACTTAAGAATTCATACGCTATATGAAGGTTAGGGAAACATTGTGGTTATAGCAAATGAACTCGAACTACCAAGTGGTTGTTCATATTTTTCTTATGCTAATTCTGACAATTTCACAAAAATGTCTAGCAGGATAAAGTATCCTGCTAGACAGGATACTGCTGTCTAGGAGGACTGTCCTCCAGCAGTCGAGACTGTCCTCCAGCAGTCGTGGTAAATGTGATAGGAGCAAAGGAGGAAGTCAGGCGAAGGTGTCATAGAGCAACAAAGTCTGCGTAGAGGGAGAGGGAGAAGCAAAACATTGGACTTTAACCTTGGGGCCGCTTTCCTGTTACCTAGAGACCGTCAACGTGGGTTTCTCTCAGCATTGGCCACGAAACGTTCTCCGCACCACAGCCAAGTGTCTACAATTGTAACCATGACAATGAAGCTCCCTCAACCTATTGCGAAGTACTGTAGTAATTCAGTCAGATTAAAAGAACACCTCCATGTGTCGGTCTAGAGGGCACGGACAAATGGCGTATCTTGTCGTTTCACTTGGAGGACTTGTGAGGTGGCTGTTTTTCTTTTCTTTTTTTCAGCCACCTTGCAAGTGGCTTTTACTCACTTGTTAGTTCGGCTTCCGTTCCATTCTTTTCTTGTTACTCCTATTTCACTTAATAGAGCCTCATTTTCATTTGAATTTGATTCAGCATATACTAATTGAGTCCCATCTTGTACATCTCATCTTTCCATGCAGGCTAGAAAATTGCATTCTATCGTGTACAGCGTGTTACTTAGTGCCAAGTATCCCGTATTCACGCTCTCTCTCTCTCTCTTTTTCTCACATACTTACACACATTTCACACTGTTTTACTGCCTTGTTTTTCCCTTCCTTAAGCTCTGCCCTTCGCTCTAGTGGGAACAGTATTCAAGGCTGCGTTCTATATCATTTCTTTTTTCTTTTCTTTTTTCGTTGGTACCAATTAATATAGGCCTACTTTCATTTGAATGAGCACATATAGAGGCTCAATCAGCTGCATTGAGGCTTTTCATGTGCGCGGGACTTCCGTAACATACTATGAAATGTGTTTATTTTCTGTTTTTGTGCTCCTCTGCCTCTCTCACTTTCAGTGAGTGAAAAGCATTCAGGGAAGCATTCTACCCTGCGCTGCTTTTTCTTCGCCTCGTAGCTTGGTCAAATTCCTTCGCATTGAATGCACAGATCAGCCCGAGGCAGCTGCGGAATCCGCTCAAGGCCCGAAACGGCCATTAATGCGCATTAAAAGCTCAAGAACGGCACAGAGAGAAAAGCATTGATCTGATTAGAATGTGGCGCCTTATTTGCCCCACCCCCACATCTGTCATAGCGCCATGTAACATGTGATTGGTTTTGGATTTGCGGAATAACTGAGATAGATTTTCATGTCCGCTTCAAGCTGTCGCGCCGATCCATCTCTATTTGAACACATGTAGATTGGCTGCGCCCACCGCTCATGGTGATGGGAAGTGATTGGATTTTGCATATATAATCACTGGCTATGACATGTTAATTGTACAGAGCGGTGGCCTGTGGGATGTAACATTAGATATGAGCGGGGACACACACACACAGACACGCACGCACGCACACACACGCACACACACACACACACACGTTGATGTTGTGCAACTGCTTCCATGTAGTGTTTGTTTAGACTAGAGGATGTGTTTGCGTCCCAATTATTGTCATTGTCGTTGGATGGGATGATTTGCATAATCGTCACTGTGATTGTGGAGCAGACACTTTCCCTGGCGAACAGTTGGGGTTTTCAGCATGATTTGCTCGCTGATGTTAAGGAACCCATGCTCTCTACTCTCTCAGGCCTGCTGGAGTTCTCGCCCGTCCTCCTGCGATACTTCATCTCAGGTATGGGTCCGTTACTAGAGTTAGATGCAGTAGTGCTGTAGTGTGAAACTATCAACAAGTCCCTTGTGTCACGTGTAGTAAAGAAGTTTCCCTCTGTCATCCTTTGTGATAAGTGAGAGGGAAGGACAAAGAAGCCAAGAGGACGAGCAACGGTAATATCCCCCCACGCACACCCCGACCCATCCTCCCCCCCTCCCCCCCACAAGCTGCTTGGATGCTTGGCAGGCGTTAGCCTAGAAGCTAAATCCACCTGTGGAGCTATTGGCGTGCCTCTTCCTCTCTAGTCCAGCCCATCTGTTCGCCTGAGTAGAAGTACAGAGCCTGTCACCACTTTCCTCCGGACTAAGTTTCCTCCCAAACCCTCCCTCTCCTCGATACTTTCCCAGCGCGACTCTCGAGTTTGCGGCAGGGCTGTGAAGAGGAGCCGTGAAGATCCAGCAGACGATTTTCATCTGCTTAATTCCTCACTCTCCCGCTCTGTGTTTGATTGCGTCCGTACGCCTGATGAGTCACAGTTAACCCAGTCACACAGCTGCGTGATTCCCGGCACACTGATTCATCCAGTGTGCCGCCACAATACCACCAACGCTTCGCTCGCCTCTCCCTCGCCCCTCCCTCATGAACCGCTAATGAAGTGAATCACAACTGTTTTTCCCTCGATCCCTTTACCCCAACAGCTGATGGTGAGCGATTGCATCCACAATACTCTTTTAATTAGTATAGAGAATAAATTGGTTGAGCATGCCTTTTTCCTTAATTGCTTTTTCCTCAGCTTGGATTTAATTGGGCTGCAGCACTGTTTATTGATCTCCTTTGATGTGCTTTAATTTGGATAATTTTATATATTTATTTTGGAAGTGACGAGTCGGTTTGTCTTGAGGGGGGGAGAGTGTTCGGCGGCGGGGCCGGTACTGCAGCAGACCGCAGTGTGTCCGGCGAGCCTTGGGGTCCGGGCGCGTGACGGCGGCTAGGTGGAGAGGTGATCAAACCCAGAAGGCAGCGAAGCAGCTCCACTACAGTCTGAGAGGACTCAAGTGAACAGCTCTTTGATCTCACATCAACACCTCATGAATGCCAATGCAGAGCAGTAAAGCGAGGGAGGCGGACCTTCTAAGCTCGCTTTAGCAGGCCTGCGGGCCAGTACATATTCCTTCCAGCAGCTACTTTGTGCCTGATTCATGCTGTGTCATCTCTCCCCCTCCCGCCTGCCACAACAAAGACCAATTTTCAGCCTCCGCCTCCGTAGTTTCATAATTAGTGTGCTTCTCTGCGTGTGATTGTTGGTTTGTTTGCTAGATATGCGTGTCTGTGTGTCTGTGTCTGTGTGTGTGAGTGTGAGTGTGAGTGTGTGTGCGTGCGTGCGTGTTTGTGGGAGCATTTGTTTGTGTGATTGTTCTCCATTTACTCCCCACACTCCACCCGTGTAACTCCACTCTCTCCCTCGCAGGGGGCAACTTCACCTTGGCCGAGCTGGGGGTATGCGAGCCGACCCCCCCGCCGCACCCCGCCGCCGTCCCTTACTGTCCCGACCTGGGCCTCCTCCAGAGAGGTTACTCCCTCAGCGCCGGCTCCGACGCCGACTCGGACCCCGAGGGGCCGCTGTCCCCGGAGCGAGCCATCCAGCTGTGGGCCGGGCGAGGACGGGTAAAGTCCCGCCGAAGCTCAGGAGTGTCCAGTCGCGAGAACTCCGCCCTCACCCTCACCGACTCTGAGAACGACAACAAGTCCGACGACGAGTCAGGTAGGACAAAGGGCTCTTGAAGGATGTGCATTTCAAAACACAGGCCCACTGGTTGAGGAGAGAGCGAGGGAGGGAGTGAGTAAGATGTGCGGGAGTGAGAACAAATTGAGGAGGACGCGTCGGACTGATATAGCGGAATAGTCGATGTCGAAAGGGATTGAGAACGAGAATGTATATCTTGCACAACTTTTGTCGATATTGTTGAAATCTTTACACCGCCTCTCAAACAGGCAGCCATTATATGAATAGCGAGTGAGTCGGATTTATTGATTGATTCTGTTTCTGATCTGAACAACAGCGGTTGGACCCCTTCCCCCCACCCCCCCTCGAATCCCCCCAAACCCCACAGAGCCATCCTTATAGTCATTCAATAGCACTTAGCCCTCTACTCTACCCTCTTATACCGCATATCTGCTGAGATCTCACAAGTGGTCTGCCAGTCCAAGTAAAAAAAAAAAATCTTCTGCGATCCAAGACGGAGATGCAGTTAGAGAGAAGAAGCCTTCAAATCTTCGAGCAAGGTGCGAAAATGTGACGTTCCCGGAGTGGCTTTCCATCCTCTGGCAACTTTGTTTATTGCCAACTTCCCATTTCCTTGTTAATCTTGACATCGTCGTAAACCTGCGCCGGATGCTTCGCCGAGGTGTCAATGGAGGTTAATGAAAAGTGGAAGGAAGGAAAAGCAACAGTCTAATTAATTGAATTCTCGGCGGGAAAGGCGCTATCAGCTGTGGATCAACCTCTGTTGGACTCCGAGCCTCCGAATCAGAAACAACTTATGCCGGCTGATCAAACTACTCAACACCTATTAAACACGTCAAGAAACACCTTCCCAGAGACGCGCCTCTCATCCCACCGCCCGATAATTGCTTTGTGGTTAATTACCAAGCTAATCTCGCCGCCGCAGATATCAGCCGCAGCCGCTGTCTGTCTCAGGGCCAGGAGAAACGCCATTGAGCGCTCTGTCGCTGGCATTTTCCAGACCTCGTGAAATTAGCTTCTTAATCCCGCTCTACGTTGTGATAATGGTTTTGCCTGCAGTATGATCTCACTGAGCGATGCTTGTTGAGAAGATCAAAAAGTTGTTCCAAAAAGGATAACTTCACACGTTGATATTTCGTCGTGGGTATTTTTGTGCTCGCACAGGATCCAAGCATCCACTCGTCCGTTCATTCTTATTCATGATTATGCAGAACGCTGCTCAATTAAAGTCAATTCCACTAAATGCATGGCTTGCCTTTCGATGCCGAAGCTTTCAGGGGAACCACCGGCTCCCGCCTCTCGTCTCCTGGTTTCACAGACCAGAGATTCAGATCAGGTCGTCTGTATTGCCGTCGCGACGAGATCAGAGGCAGCGCGGAAGCCTGATAAAAGCACCAGGTGTGTGAACGCGTCAGATCAAGTCAACTCGTTAGTTATTTAGTTGCTCTGAATGAGGGGAAACTCTCACCCTTCACTCCTGCAAAACAGAACATCTGATACCGAATGCACGAGATTTCACTCCCACCAGAGCCAGCCAGCCTCTGCGCCCCGAGCAGCGCGGGATGCCGGATTTACAAGCGTGTACATTACTGCCATTGTCTCTGTATATGCTACTCTGTCTGTCTGCGGGACCCTGCGTGTGTGTGCGTGTGTGTGAGGAAGTGTGAAACAGGAGCGACGGGAGTGTCAAAACAGCAGGAGGAGGATCTGAGGGCCTAATAATAGCGATTGACAGAGGCAGACGGAGAAACAACATCATAAACACATGCTAACAAATCAAAAAGACGGTGACGTGCTAAAAACACCAAACAGCACGCCGCGCCGCTCTTATCTCGCCGCGTCTCTTAACAAGCTTCAGAAGTCTCACCTCCTCCTCCTCCTCCTCCTCCTCCTCCTCCTCCTCTTCATCTGCCTCCTCTCCCGCCTTTCGTCTTCATCTTTTCAAGTTTCTTCTTCTGTCTTCTCCGCGCTCGCGCTGCGCCTCTCACCATCTCTCGTTATGCTCCTGTCAGTGCGGCTTGCCAGCGTGACTGACAGGTGTCGGTTTAAGGGTCTCAGGTTCCCCTTCGGGGCAGGAGTGCACATGTGGATGAGTGTGCACGTGCGCCCTATTGCAGATTTCACTACCAAAATAGAAAGCCCTGCAGAGACATGGTGACAGATATCGCAAACCTCAGGGAAAGCACTATTTGTGTGTGTGTGTGTGTGTGTGTGTGTGTGTGTGTGTGTGTGTGTGTGTGTGTGTGTGTGTGTGTGTGCGCACGCGCGCCAGTTGTTGTGTCGGCAGGGCAACCGGCTGCAAAGTAATCACTGGATGAAATCACAGCTTTCTTTTGCCTCATTTCTTTTAACTTAATTACTAATTTTGTTTAATAATAATAATTCTAATAATAATTAATGTACTACACTTGGACTCCAAATCAAGTGGAAAATTAGGGAGACTTTCTTGCCATATTTCAGGTTGCCTAACGGCATGTACTGTTTTTTAAATGTCTAAAACAGGTCGAGTTTAAATGTCTGCAAAAAGAAAAGAAGAAAAAACATAACAAAACCCGAGTCGATAACAAATTAAAGAGTGTGATCTTTTGGATGGATAGAATTTGTCAGTCATGGTGCCTGGTGCCTTTGCTAGTCTCAACACAATTAGCACCACCAATACACCTTAAGTAAACAAGTAGAACTCACAGAGAACTTTGAATACTGCTTCATGTTTTTGTTCGTAGAACTTTACATGGATATGTACATGGGGCCATGCTGCTGTATTCATATATAAGTGTGTGTGCATGTGACGGAAAGAGGGAGAGAAATATGGAATATAGCCAAAGATATGCTTTAATTAAGCGAAACAGTCTAACAGGCCCAACGTCCCAAAGGCAGGCAGGTAACGCCGAGAGATGACAGACAAACCAAATCGAAATGCTAAGTCTCACAACCTCTGCGGAGGAGAGGAATGAGGTACAACACTTGAGTGACATCACGCCCAGCGTGACCTACCTGAAGACATCTCGATTCACTACCTTTTAAGGCAGATGACCTGCGGCGACGTGCCTGAGGCCCTGCTCTCCACCGAGCCCGGCTGTGCATCGGGGCAAACGGGTGTTGTGCCCAGTTCCTCTCCATCGGGGAACAGATGTTACAGACATAACGTTACATTCCCTTTCAGTCGATTCACTCGGTAGAGCCCTAAGCACCGACGCCAAATCCCCTGGGACACGCTGGATTTAACCACCAGCTTCAGCCGGCAAACTCCTTTTAAAAAAAAAAAAAAAAACACGCGGCAAGAGAGTGAGCGCCTGGCATCACCCTCTCAAAGCCAACATGACAGGCAGATGTAGCCGCGAAATAGACCTTAATCTCGGTAGAGAGACTCTTATCCCGCAACACCCTGATGGAGCATCAAAACATCCTCAACAGAGCACTGAAATGGGAGTGCATTTCGGTGCAGCTGCTCGAACGCCTGCCATGTAGGCAGACTTCTGGTGGATCTGCAACCACAGTTGGGGGCAGAGCCATAGCTGTTACATTAGACTTCTCAACGGGTAGGCATGCAGCCGTCACAGCGCCACAGCGATCATGGAGGCCACCCCTCCTACTGGCCTGACCAGACACATGCCTGCGCTCGTTAGATCTTCTCCAGCTGCAACGCGGAGAACCTGCAGTGTTTGGACGGGAGAGCCGTGGGGCCTCCCGCCCCCTGGTCGTAAGACTGGGCCAGATAAGTTTCCAGGAACGGCTCCGTAGGTGAAGGGTTGACTAAGTCAACCTTCTCCGCCCAACTAGATCCAAATAGCTCTACCATAACCGTGCACCGTGACACGGGTAGACAGCGGATTATGCCATGAGGAGGTTAAGTCAGAGATAAAATCCCACAGCATTGCCAGGCGTTTTTTCACCATTGGAAAAATTTCTCAAACTGTCATGGCAGAGGAGATGGCAGAGGAGATGGCAGAGGAGGTGGCAGAGGAGATGGCAGAGGAGATGGCAGAGGAGAGGACCCCTGAGGTAGCCTCCGAAGGAACAATTAAGCCGTCTTTGAGCAGGTGCCACAGAGCTCACTGGCCCAACTCAGCAGAGGTGTTCTTCACAAGTTATATGGTATATTTTTATATTTTGATAACTCCCCATATTTATCAATGGATGGAGTTTGTGCAGTTGTCACGGAGATGGTTCAGTTGTCATCACATGACGCAATATTAGTACTTCCGTCACGTTATTTTGAATCATTAAGCGGAGACACCACAGGTGAATAGGGTAAAAGATTAAACTAATAGATAATGCCATGGAACTTCCCCAGTGGATTACTTACACTAATGTATATTAATGTACTTACATTAATGTATACTCACATTTTGTAAGTGCTACTGAAGTGGAGATTTCTGGCTCAGAGTATGTGGGAAAAAGTCCTTTTAAAGACATTTTGCAGGACACTACTGGTGAACAGGTTTTAAAGGAAATAACTGATAGATATCACCATGGAACATTAAGACAATATATATTTATACATATATTTTTTTTTATAAGTTTTCTGAAATATTCTGTTTGAATATTATGCTAATGAGGCATTATCTAATGCTAACTTTTAATTAAATTTAGGAAAATAATCTCAAATAGACAACGTAGTAGAATAAAACCCTACATGTGTACAGTATTTTGGATGTTTTCTTTCCAATAGTCTGAGAGAAGACCCAAAATCTCAAAAATGGCCGCTACATGAATAAAAATGTGTCCCCTCCCAATATGAAAATATAATCACAATATAATTGTTGATGAACAATAATGCCCACACACACGTGCAAACACACAGATTGACTCTCCGAGGCTGTGAACACTTTAAATAAAACACCCAGGTGACGGAGGCACATGACATGAAATGATAGCGTGCAGGTGTTCAAATTCATCCGGAAATGTGGTTCGCCTGTTTCCTCTGCAGACCTCTGGCACCTGTTAAATCAGTTTCTAAAATAAACTCTGTGATTATTTTTTCATTTGTTTTTTTGTTTTTTCATCTACTGCTAAATTCCAATTACCGACAAGTATGTAAAGCCTGTTAAATTAGTTTCCTAAATGCAACTCAGGGATTTCTTCCCTACATCCAGCTTTATTGTCAAGTATTGAATAAAGACACTTTGCTTTTATTGCCCCTTCCAGACACTATTAAAATAAAGAGACTAGAACGTGGACTTGGCAGGGCCAATCCGAGTTTCGTTTGCACAAGCAGCACAGTGAGACAAACAAATACGGGTGCGGAGAGCGGCAGTGGGAGATTTCATTTTGGCAAAGTGGAGGAGTAGATTTACTGTCACGCTGTGCACCGCCTCGTAAAACGTCCGTCTGGAAACACAGGCAGGAGAATAGGAGCGCTTGTAAATTCCCACAGCAGTGCCTGATGACTGCATCCAAACTGCATTGATCAGGAGGGAGAATGATTAAAACATGCATTAGATGAAATAAGATCAGGCTTTGACATTGATTTAAACCTGAAGCCCAGGGCGGACTTTATGGCCACAATCCATAGTCCAGGGCTCTATGCTTGTGTGTGTGTGGTCCATACGGTATGTGTGGTCATTAAAGAGCGCCCTGTTACAGAATCAGGCCGAATCTAATTCAACTCCACCATTGTTTTCCATCAACAAATCTTGGCTTTACTCATACGGCCGACTTTATGAGCACAGACTCGCACTGGCCCCGCCCAATCACACACGCACGCTGATTGGCTGCTCTCAGGCGACGTCTCTTCGCCTCCTTCCTTCTCCGGTTCAATCTCTCCATCTGGCCGACTGGATAATAAATCATAGGGCGGTATTGTGACGTATGTGACAGGATGTATTAATCTCGTAATTAGAGAATAGAAAGGTGGCGCTAAATTTAGTTTGGCCTTTCCACCCAACCCTGCCACCTGTCTGGGCATGCTCAATTGCCTGGTTTCCCTCTCTGCCTCCCTTATTTTATTGGGGATTTTCTTTGCTCTTAGAAGCTGGTTTATGTTTCTTAAACTTTATGTTAATTCTCTCTTTTTTTTTACTTTTTTTTTGACGAAGCAGAAAAACTTTTCCAAATGCCCCTTAAAACATCTGCAGTCAAAAGATTTTTTTTTGGTAGCTGGAGCTGTAATTATACTTTATAAAAGCCGCGTTGGGCAAAGTGATTCCTGATTAACTAATCAAATCTGCTAGCACAGGTGGCAGAGTGCCTGCACCCGTGCTGTCCTCTTTATTCTTTTTTTTTTTTTAACATACCGCCATAAATCAAACCAAATCAACCACGCTCACGTCAGCTGATGTGTCGTTGCTTTAGGGAATGTTTCGAAGTGGCGTGCTCAAAGGATTGTCTTGCAATCAAGGTAAATTAAGATAATGTTTAATCATGATCATTTAGAAGTTTGAATTAACAAGGGCTCTGTACTTTGGAATACATGTTGTAATTATATGTCACGCTGTGATTGTAGGAGCCTTTTCTTTCCACTCGCAGCACCAGTAACTCGGGCCATGCAGCTCCTGTCTATCAAATCCAGGCAACACTTATAGAGTTGGACTGGCGGGGTCCCCCAAGACCGCCGCTGTCCCCTCAGGGTCTCTGTGAGTGCGTGTGAGTAAGAAACTGAGAGCGAGAGCTTGTGTGCGTGCGTGTGCGTGTGCGTGTTAGGAAGGTTGGGGGCATTAGCCTCTGATTGAGTTTTCAGAGAGCAACGTGGGGTGCGAAAGGCTCGACAATGGTCTAACAGAATTAGTAGCTTGTGATGAATGGTGTGTGAGAGCAGCTCTGACAGCTCGCTTTCACAAACACACGCCACTGTGAGTGCGCGCGCGTCTGCGTGCATGTACGCCTCCATACTTCACCCACTGGTTCAAGGACTTTTTGTCCATGCAGCGAGAGCTCAAATGCTGGAATGAGCAAAGTAGCAGTGGACACACACACGCACACACACACACACACACACACACACACACACACACACACACACACATGCGCGTGGCGTGTATTTGTAAGTGTTCGTATTCGGGTTAAGCCTAGAGTCTGAAAAATGCCTCGCGGTCAGGATCAATAAAAATTGGTTCATTCAACATACTGAACGTGGCGCTCATACATGTTCACACACTCGGACAAAACATGGGCGATGAATAGAAGCATTCATTGGCGTTGTTGGACCAGAAGTGAGGACATGCACAAAGACGGACACACACAGGGAGGCGGGTGCTCACGCACAACACCCCCCCCCCCCTCCCCCCACCCAAACACCCACACACACACACACACAGAGATGCATAAAAGCAGTGTTTAATAAAAGCCCTGGGATATTGATCACAGTAGATGGATGCTAACTCACATTAAAGGGAGTGATGGAGAGAGGAGAGGAAGAAGAAGAGGAAAACATGAGCGATGAATAAATGGAAAAGGGAGAGATTGAAGGAGGGATTTTCACATTCAGCTGACGATGACGGCATTGGAAAAAAAACAATAAATAATATGTTCTTGTTGTGAGGAGGCGGCAGGTGCATCCGCAGTGAGGGCCCACCCCTAACAGTATTGTTATCAGGTGACAGAGAGTCACAGAAGCAGGGGGGGAAACCGTTGGCATCGGATTTGTAACTTGCTGACGACCGCGCTGCCGCCCTAATATGGAATTTAGTTAGCCATAATGGCCTCTCATGCCATCTTCAGACCTGCCGGAGAAAGAGAGAGGGAGAGAGGGAGAAAGGGAGCAGGCACACTGAGAGCAAATTGAGAATTCTCCAGCCAATTATGAGCGATCATATTTTCCTCTGCATGTCTCTGAAACTAGTTTAGTAGTTTAATGGTCAGCGCTTTGCCTCCTAATGAAGGCTGGAGGTATCAGATTGAGAGTAAAAGCGAGAAAAGGTGGATGAGGCCGCAGTCGTTTTTACTATTTATTTACTTCACTATTTATTCATCCATTTATTTACACCCTATCTTGAGTCCATTTTTAATAAAGTTTTACATTTCTTACTTTTTTTTGTTTTGCTCTCAAAACTCTTGCTTTCTTTCTGTCATAACCCTTTTCTGTGTTTCTGTTTTTCCTGTTTTTTTTCTTTCTTTCTTTCCTCCAACTCCCTCTCCCCCAGCTTACCTAGATGATGAGGAGGATCAGGATCCGTTTGGGGACTATGTAATCAGTAAGTCACGTCTGACTGTAGCCTCTCCTAGATTACTCGGGCCACCTCAGGCCCATCTGCCTCTGTGTGATTGTGTTTGATGTGCTTCTGTGCCCTCTGCTGCCTTTGTCTGTGCGTGATTTACTGTTTTGTCTATAAGTTGATGTGCTGTTGTTTTTTTGTTTTTTGTTTTTTGTTTTTTTTTAAAGAGGCTGTTGCACACAATGTAATAGATTCAAACTGGGCTCCAGCTGAGAGTACAACATTATCCCCGAGTCGGTTCAAAGGCTTGCTCGTTTTTGAAAGTGTGATTGCACATATTACTGTAATTGTTGTAATGAAACATTTTCTTCAGCTCATTGCTAAAAGTTGCCAGGATGTTGGCGTTAGGTGGGAAACAGGGACAGTCAAATAATTGGTTTCTGTGCATTACGCTTGTTTCCTCCGATACGAGCCGACCATTGTTCTTTTTCACATGCCTCATCTACATTTACGAGCGCCTTTCATTATGATCTCCTGTTCATTAGCGCACGTCCAACTGGTTAATCTCTTTGCACTTGATCAGAGAAAATTTCCCAGAGGGTGAGTTTTTTCTTTTTTCCCCCTTCCGGAAACTCAGCCGTATTTACTTGCGTCTCGGAGATTGTTTGTCTCTTCGAGCAAGAATTAGTGTTAATGTTCGTGTTATTGGGCTGTGGAGTTTTCATCTGTTTTCATTAGTTGAATGAGAGTGCTAGGAGTGGGAGATAGTTGACTGGGTAGTAAGGAAGGAAGGAAAATAAACCTATTTCTGTTGGGAGGTGAAGGTTATTTTTTTATGTCATATTGTTTGCGTAATAGGATTTGTCTGGCACATTATGAACATTTTAAACGTGATACTTTAGGTCACAACCTTGGAGTGAATAGTAAAGGAGTAAGGAATCCAGCAAAGAGCTGAGGAGATAACGGAGCACAGGTTCTCTGTGCTCTGCGCTTGGAATCATGTAAAGGTTAATCTTCTTGAAGCGCTTTTGAATAAAAAGAAAGAGGTGAAATCATGTTTTACAGTGTGCAGTTGGTGAACTCACATATATATATATAAAATATATATAATTTATGAAATTGAGTGTTCTACCGGTTATTTCATTAATTAATAGAGTAATCGGATAAAGAAATACTTTGGCTTCATTGATGAGCAGTAGTGAATATGCAAAAGAGAAAATAAGACAACTAATTGTTTTATTTTTTAGAAAAATCCCCCCAAAAAATTGCTTAAATTCTATAAAAAATATTATCTGACAGAACTAAGCCCAGTATTTAAGTGCCATATTACATTCTGAGTTTACAGGTTTCAGACTAACTTTTTCCACCACTGCCCTGAAAGATTATTTCAACAGTCCTGAAGTCAGTGTAAACCGTCATCTATAGCGGTCATTTGCGTAAAAACACACAATTCAAATTATTAGGAAATACATGATTGTATATACGGTTTGTCCATAACGAAAACCATGTTCGAACATAGGGTGGCTCATAAGTGTACCTGGTACCAGAACACCTTAGGCCATAGATCAATGATCGACTTTGTAATCGTTTCATCTGATCTGCGGCCGTATGTCTTGGACACTCGGGTGAAGAGAGGAGCAGAGCTGTCAACTGATCACCACCTGGTGGTGAGTTGGATCAGATGGCGGGGGAATCGGCTGGAAAGACCCGGCAAGCCCAAACGTGTAGTGAGGGTGAACTGGGAACGTCTGGCAGAGGATCCTGTCCGGGAGGTCTTCAACTCCCACCTCCGGAAGAACTTCTCACACATCCCAAGGGAGGCTGGGGACATGGAATCCGAGTGGACCATGTTCAAAGCCTCTATTGTGGACGCGGCCGCTAGGAGCTGTGGTCGGAAGGTCACCGGTGCCTGTCGTGGCGGTAACCTGAGAACCCGGTGGTGGACACCGGGGGTAAGGGAAGCCGTCAAACTGAAGAAGGAGGCCTTTCGGGCCTGGTTGGCTCAGGGATCTCCTGAAGCAGCTGAGAGGTACTGGCAGACCAGAAGGGCGGCAGCTGCGGTGGTCGCGGACGCTAAAACTCGGGCATGGGAGGAGTTCGGGGAGGCCATGAAGAAGGACTTTCGGTTGGCCTCAAGGAAGTTCTGGCAAACCATCCGACGGCTCAGGAAGGGAAAGCAGGGCTTACCCCAGGCTGTGCTCAGCACGGGGGGGGAACTGCTGACCCGGGCGGGGGACATTGTCGGGCGGTGGAAAGAGCACTTTGAGGAACTCCTAAACCCGGCCAACATGTCCTCTAGAGAGGAGGCAGCGCCTGAAGACTCGGGGGGGGTCGCATCCATATCCTTGGCAGGGGCCACTAAGGTAGTCAATAAGCTCCTTGGTGGCAAGGCGCCGGGGGTGGATGAGATCCTCCCTGAGATGCTGAAGACGCTGGACGTTGTTGGGCTGTCTTGGCTGACACGCCTTTTCAGTGTCGCATGGGGGTCGGGAACAGTGCCCATAGACTGGCAGACCGGGGTGGTGGTTCCCATTTTCAAAAAGGGGGACCGGAGAGTGTGCTCGAATTATCGGGGTATCACACTACTCAGCCTCCCGGGGAAAGTGTATGCCAGGGTGCTGGAAAGGAGGCTCCGACCAATTGTCGAACCTCGGATTCAAGAGGAGCAGTGCGGATTCCGTGGACCAGCTCTTTACCCTCGCAAGACTACTGGAGGGGCTCTGGGAGTTTGCCCAACCAGTCTACATGTGTTTTGTGGACTTGGAGAAGGCCTTCGACCGGGTCCCTCGGGGGCTTTTGTGGGGGGTGCTGCGGGAGTATGGGGTGCCAGACCCGTTACAACGGGCCATCCGGTCTCTGTACGACTGCAGTAGGAGCTGTGTTCGTATTCTCGGCAATAAGTCAGACGCGTTCCCGGTGGGTGTTGGCCTCCGCCAGGGCTGCCCTTTATCACTGGTCCTGTTCGTGACTTTCATGGACAGGATATCTATGCGTAGCCACAGGGAGGAGAACGTCGGGTTCGGGGGTCTCAGGATCGCCTCTCTGCTGTTCGCAGATGATGTGGTCCTGTTGGCCTCTTCGGACCATGACCTCCAGCAGTCACTGGGGCGATTTGCAGCCAAGTGTGAAGCGGCGGGGATGAGAGTAAGCACATCCAAATCCGAGGCCATGGTGCTCTGCTGGAAACCGGTGGATTGCTCCCTCCGGGTGGGGACACAGTGCCTACCGCAAGCGAAGGAGTTCAAGTATCACAAGTGAGGGTAAGATGGAGCAGGAGACCGACCGACAGATCGGTGCGGCTGCAGCAGTAAAACAGGCGCTGCACCAGACCGTCTTGGTGAAGAGGGAGCTGAGCCGGAAGGCAAAGCTCGCAATTTACCGGGCGGTCTACGTTCCGACCCTCACCTATGGTCACGAACTCTGGGTCGTGACCGAAAGAATGCGGTCTCGGATACAAGCGGCCGAAATGAGTTTTCTCCGTAGGGTGGCCGGGCTCGGCCTTAGAGATAGGGTAACGAGCTCGGACATCAGGAGGGAACTTGGAGTTGAGGCGCTACTCCTTCGTATCGAAAGGAATCAGCTGAGATGGTTCGGGCATCTAATCAGGATGCCTCCTGGACGCCTCCCGTTAGAGGTTTTCCAGGCACGCCCAACTGGTAGGAGGCCCTGGGGAAGACCCAGGACACGCTGGAGGGATTATATCTCCCAGCTGGCCTGGGAACGTCTCGGGATCCCCCAGAATGAGCTGGAACGTGTTGCGGGTGAGAGGGGAGCCTGGGTCGGCCTGCTAGGCCTGCTGCCACCGCGACCCGACCCCGGATAAGCGGATGAGAATGGATGGATGGATGATTGTATATTTATTTAGATACTTGCTTTGATGACAATAAAAATCTTACTATTACTAGTTTCAATCATGTATTATAAGCTGCTTATTCCTAGTATACTTTCCCTCTCTATCTATTTTATATTGCTGTGAAAACATCTCCTCCAAACAAGTGTATTTATTCAAGTTTCTCGCCAAAAACTACATTTTACAAGATTATACACCTTCGCTCAATAGTCGTTTGTCCTGGATAGGTCTTGAACCCAACGTATTGTAACTCAGTGGAACCGTTACGCAGCCATTAGCCGTTATTTAACCAAGCAGGACTGTGCTGCCCACCGGCTGCTAACAACTAACATTAAAACTAGCTCTCCTTATGTCGATATCAACACATATTTATCGTCTAATTCAATCTGCACTCCGTTTATTAGTAGCAACGCGAACCCGCGGGGAGGTTAAACAAAGCCTTGATGTTTCTCGAGGAATAGTTTCAGCCCTAACAAACATACAGATTGATATGCAGCTCCAAAACTTCATTTGTCCTGACCTACACATGAACAGTATAGAAATAATGGAACTCAACACTGACATTTTTAAATTAAATTGCTGTTAATATAAATTCAGACGCAGCTCTCCTGGTTAAATTAGAGTACCTGTATAAGGCAAAGTTATCACAGCTGATATTTACTGATGTTAATTTCCCTCTATGCCTTATTTTATTACTTTCTGTCTGTGGAAACACATCAGAAATATACTATTTGCTGATCACCGTCGCCTTGGTTTCTGGTGAGTAAATATTCACGACTTCCTTGGAAATGAAAGTCTTGAAATATATTTGATTTGCTGTACAGCACATATACAGTATCCAAATACTGGGAAGGATAACAGCCTAACACTTTCTATATTCTGATGAATTTCCCTCAATATGTAAAGTCATTTTAGAGAAAGCTTTTAGAGTTAAGTTGTGTCACAGAACTGGAAACTGACAGTTCATCACTGATACTGATGTAGAAGATACAGTACTTTCAATAGCCAAAGCCTGACAACTGTACTAATCAAAAACTCTCTTTCTCCTACCACCACTTATTAAAGCCGTATTTCATTTATTGGTACATTTGAACTTTTTAGCTCTTCAGCAGCATTCAATTTCCAACAAGAACTTCCCCGGCTGACACCACAGGCTTTCTCAATTTATTGCTACGTGTTATACCAAAGGAATACTAAGTTCTTGAAAGAAGTAAGGTCCAGCATACACAGTGAAACATTATATGCTCTGTATT
The DNA here is from genome assembly GCA_016806645.1 of Ophiodon elongatus. Classification (NCBI taxonomy): domain Eukaryota; kingdom Metazoa; phylum Chordata; class Actinopteri; order Perciformes; family Hexagrammidae; genus Ophiodon; species Ophiodon elongatus. The sequence continues at coordinate 1,041,499 of JACSYO010000708.1, read as the reverse complement.
TTTCTTGTTTGAATGAATTAAAAATATTCACCTTTTAATCTAAAGTTACCAGCTAACCTTAATCATATTTCTCAAAATGAAATGTTTAGTGCAGCATATGATGGAACAATTACTGAGCTATCAACCGGGTCAAAACATTCAAACAGATGTCACCTGTCCAAAGAATGATATACAACCCACCAGTGACCGTGGAGGACATCAGGCTGCACTGTCATCAATCTTACAACTGGCAGATAGGCGATAGTGTATACATAGGTGGAAAGAACAGCCATTACTGGTACAACAGCTGGCCATTATCTACTCATGTACTGGTTCCACCATCAAACATGTAAATGTTTTTGCCTAGGTGCAACTATCCCAGTATTCTTTTACCTATACGTTTAAACTATTGGACGATGGACGATGTGCCCTGGACTTTGGTACAGATATACATGGTGATCCCATGACTTTTCCTTAAGTGGCACCATGAGGTTGACATTTCTGTTTCTACGTGAAATATAGCGCTATTGGATAGATAATTTGCTTCAGACTTTCATGTTCTCCAGAAAGCCGGCAGCTTGTCAGTCGTGAAATTCAAGAGTAACATATTATTCCAGGGCCGCACAATTAATCAAATTTTTATCAAAATCACAACGTGGCCTACTGCAATTTTTATATTCTTGTTATTTTTTTGTTGCATTTGTTAAAGGCGAGATGTGATTGAAAATACCATTTTCAATTAAATATCATCTCTCTGCCTACACTTCATATTCTGCAGACTTAAGAAAACATCTTTGTTTCGTACAACTCCTCGGCAAAATCACACCATACTCATTTTATATGTGTTCAATGAACAGGAGAATACTGCATAACAAATAATATATGAGAAATAATGAAGGAAAAAACGATCATTCCCCCGAGCAACCCATATCCCAATTGCAATATCAGTCAAAATAATTGCAATTAGATATTTTTTCACAATCGTTCAGCCTTATCTTAAACCACAACCTACTTCACTCACTAAATCAAATACGCTTTATAGTGTATTTCTGATAGCGTTATTCTGCTTGCAGACATCACTGTTGTCTATGTTTGTTGAATTGTTCCATTATGAGAGAGCTGTGAGAGGAGAAACAAGCACGAGCGATACAGAATAGATATTATAAAACTGATGAATACTACCACCCATAACACAATAAACACTATTTCCACATGTATCATTTATGTGTGGGTGATATATGTTACCTTGAGCTGTAACGGACAACCTTATTGATCTTTAGAAATATTGTCTGGATAGGAGGGTCTCCAGGAGTTTTATAATGCTGCTTGGCTTTCGTTTACGATTCTTAACTTTATAGTATCAAGCTTATAGCAAGCGTTTAATGGTGTGTAAAAACCAGTAAGAATTTGACTGTAAAAATTAGTCATATTAATAAATCAGTAAGCGTTAACCCCTTCACCCCTGCAGATTCGTTGGCATGTCCATCATAATTAACTCAAATTGTTCGGTCCAAAGCGCTTCCAATTGATGCCATGAAGCAGCCAGAAATAGTAGCGTTTTGGATGTGAACATTTTGTGTGTTTTACAGCCAGAATGATCTGCTGGGACAAGCAGATGGTGTCAAACAGTGCGGAGAAAAAGTGATTTATCGAACTTTAAAGCCATTTAAGGATAAATTTAAGGGGGAAATGTACAGTTCAAGTGGTTAATGCAATGTCTAAATGCACCGCAGCAAACATTTCAGCCGGAGATTTATTGGATCTGCCAGATCGCCTGTGGTGGAAAGATGCTGAGGTATGTGAAGACATAAAGTTTGCAATCCATGTTTTGCATGACAACAAAGCACAGTGCGACAGGGGTAACAGCCTGGAGACTGCTGACAGATCACAAACTGAATTTATTGTTTGGAAGTTAGCAGCTACACTGTCCCGAAGAAAAATCCTGCAGGACAAGTAGTAAAAAATATAAATAAATGTACGAGCAGTAGAGGGCAATTTTTACGAGAGAGAGTGAATAGGGGAGGGAAGCTGCGAGAGACCAGATATCATTCAGAGGTTGTTTTGTGTAATTTTTAGAAGGAACGGTTCCAGCAGCTGTCACTTTATTGTTCCAGCATACAAAAAAAAATAAAAAATGAGAGTCAGTGTCATCATTAACAGAATGGAATCAACCGTGTAGTTAATAAACCTTCATGGTCCCCCTTCTTTCTTTTTTTGTCCACATATTTTAAAAATAGAACCCATCCAGCACAAGTTCATTCAAAAACAAAAACAAACAAAAAAAAGCAGCCCTGTTAGCTTCTCCACTGTCTCTACATCAACACGTAGCAGCTGCGTTCGGCGCTTCGTCCTCCAGCATAGTGATTATGACAGGCTGATTGGTGTTTTGTTTTCCCGGGGATGAGAAGATCAATGCGGGGCTGATAGCGGGGGCTGGGCCCGCGAGCGTCGAGGAAGGATAAAGAGGGAATGGGGATGAGGCCTTGTCGCTTTCGAGTAAGGAAAAGGGGGATCAAGAGATTTTATGGGAGGAGAAGATGGGGTCAAAAGCAGATGATAGAAAGCGGATGGAGCTGGGAATTTAGGGGAGATTTTAGCTGATCGCAAAGGAGAGGATGGAGAGCGATGGATTACGAAACGGGGGATCTAAGGAGGAGGGGCGACGGAGAGGAGGATCCAGATTTAACAGTACAGTAGAAGAGATGGCTGAGGATTAACATTCTGTGACTGTCTGCGAGCACTGGGATAATCTGCGGCATCCCGCAGAGCGCTGTGGGGAGCAAACCACAGCCAGGGGGGTTGAGACCTACCACCAGGCCTGCCACTGTACACTGTGTGTGTGTGTGTGTGTGTGTGTGTGTGTGTGTGTGTGTGTGTGTGTGTGTGTGTGTGTGTGTGTGTGTGTGTGTGTGTGTGTGTGTTCATGTGTGACTTTCAGTCTAGGTGTGGCAGGTGGAATGAGGTGCTGCTTCCATCCCCCAGTCCCCCACCGCACCGCGTCCTAAACAGCTTGATGGATACTCCCCATGGGTGGCAAGAGGCGGGCGTGGCACAGGCGTCCAGCGTCACTTTATCCCCCACTCTTCACTTCCCCTCTATGATTTAAAAGATGGAGAAAGAAAAAAATATATCTGCAATCCAGCATAATAAATGCACACGTTTTCCTTCCCTACTCGGGCGAGGAGGAGTCAGTGGCTCCTTACAGAGCTTTAATCCATATTGATTTGTGCTTCATGCTGTCTCATCGAATGGAGCGCAGCACCGTGGGGCACCGCACAGCATGGCGAGGCATGGCGTGGCATCAGCTTGCAAGTCTCTGCTGGCCAGTGTTTGTGTATTTGTGAAACAGAAAGAGAGAGAGAGAGAGAGAGAGAGAGAGAGAGAGAGTACCCGATGTGGTTTAATAGCATTGTGTACCGTTTTCACTGAGAGCCAGGTCTGCATAAGCACATGTCGCACACGTGCACTCACCTGTAAAATGTCATCGTTAAGTCGTGATTAAAGGCGCACTCCTGCAGTAAAAATTCACTCTTAAAGTAGCAGGCTCTCTCCTGCCTCTCCAGCCTGAAGCTTGGGTTAAGCATTAAGTAGCTAATGTATGTAATTAGCTCTGATTGGACAGTTACTTTCTCCCTTTAACAACATACTGGAGCACAACAAAAGTAGTCAATTTGTAAGCAACATTTTACCACACATTGTTCTTCCTCTTCAAGTTCCAGTAACTTGTTATGATTAAATTATATTCAATCGAGGAGCTGTTGACCGCGACGATCGGCTTCTCCCATATTTTGTTTGAAGTGATGATTTCCGAAAAAATCTGAGTGTGATGAGTATATATATATATATTTGATTTAAAGTGCATATGACATCAGTTTGATTTAAACCTTTGATCCACTAAAAATGTGTTAAATGATCTTTTAACAGAGTACATACCCTTTTGCCTTAACACGAGAAACGTAAAATATGTGGAGTTTTGAGAAATTGAGCGTGAATATCTTTAGCTTAGGTGTTTTTAAATATATGGCCTCAACTGTACATTTGCATAAAGATGAAAGCACTTCACAAGAGACAAATTCAAGGAAGGTTTAGATATCCAAAAGTGTACTCCCCAGTAGGTCAAGCTTTAAAAGTGCAATGTGTAAGGTAGGAGAAAAAAAAAAGAAGCCAACTACTAACCAACAGCAGGGCAATGATACACTGAATTCAATGACATAGGTCAGAGGTTGAGTTTGCACTGGCTGAATGCTAGTTGCTGCAGCTAACCGCTAACTGGAGCCACGCGTCCTCCGCGTGCAAGTGCTATTACAAGAAAGGACGGGCGGGGGCTAGCTGGTCAGCGTGCTCATTTCAGTCGATATCTCTGCAAACGCAATACAAAGGTGTGTTCTTGACATAACGTCAACAATGTAACCTCGTCACACTCTGTTGACAATGTGCATTCTTCAAAACTCCTGCACTTTATTCTGTGCTATTCATCACCCCTCCCTTCCTGGTATTTATCCATTTCTTAAGAACTGCTTGCCCATAGTAAATAATGATATACACTTTCTATTTAAAAAAAAATGGATCAATGAGGCCTATTAGCTTGTCATTGGCCGGTGTTCAAAGCATGCATGAGAGCCCTGCGTCTGTGTGCATTCGTGAAGCCAACCCCTTTTCTCAGTCACTGCACAGATACCAAGCGAAGACACGCACCCTGATTAAAGCCCCACTGTTCTGCTGAGAAAAAAACAAAAGCAGCGCAGCGGCAGCGCTGATGTCAATATTTCTGTTAAAAGCGTTTCTTCTCCGTTCAATACTTGCTTTAATAGGTTGGCTTTGTTTTGCGAGGAGTCAAATGGGAGGAAAGAGAATAGATGAATAAATCTATATTAGAGTCTCTAACCTCTGATTGTGCAAGTCCTCTTGTTTCGCCACTTAATACTCGGCGCTGGCTAATCATCAGACATGTCCCTGACTGCATCTTCCATCTCTCCATAACCGAGCATGGAGACACCCTGGCATCTCAGCTGGTCCCAAATCTTACTTTCTAAACCCCTTTCATGGCTAAGCCAAGTATCCGTTGTACAGGCAGCGCAGCTCAAGCCCAGGAAACAGAGGAGTACGACTTTTTGGATCTTCATCAGCTGTTTTGTTTTTTGGGGCATTTTCCTACTGTCTTGACTTTACAAATAGGCACATGAGAAGTGTTTTAGGCTGTTCTCTCTCTCTCTCTCTCTCTCTCTCTCTCTCTCTCTCTCTCTCTCTCTCTCTCTCTCTCTCTCTCTCTCTCTCTCTCTCTCTCTCTCTCTCTCGCTCTCTCTCTCTGCTCTCTCTCTCTGTCTCTCTCTGTCTCTCTATCTCTCTCTCTCGGTTGCCACGCTGGTTCTATGGTGTACCTGTCCCTCCAGTTCCAATCAATAGTACACCCCAGTCACCTTTTTACCTAATCAATGGGTCCGCCCAGACCACTCCGGCCTCTGTTCCCAATGGTCCCTTTGCAAAGTCTTAACTATCTATTTTAGGGCAGACAGCAGCAAGTCAATAACAATGCATACAGTGCATAAGCCCCAAGCTGATTCCTGGGATCAACTCCAGAGCCAATCAAGGCATTTGTAATAGATTGGTATTAACTATGCAAAGACAAATTGGTGGCATACTCCATTCAAGCCACCTGGCAAAGATGCACCATACCAGTCGGAAGAAGCAACCAGAGTTGGTTTGGAATTTTAAAAAAAATATATATGGCTTTCTTTATATTTCAGCAGCATTTTTTGCAGGATTAAAACACCAATGACGTGCTGCTGTTGGTTGAACATTCATGCTTGGGATAAAGAAAGGCAGCCTAAATCCTGTTCCACACTTCCACACTGGCACTCCTCTATTCCGAGATGTATGAAATACTTCAGGATATTACACAAAATGAGGTTTAGGCTACGACTGTGCAGTTGTAGGAAATACCTGAAAGAAACTCAATCTTACCTTCCTTAACCTTAAAGCAAAATGTAAACTTAATAACCCGAAGTGGCTCTCCAGTGCATGTCTTCATGCTCTCTTTGTGACATCAGAGACCATATACAAACATACTCAGTGCACTAAACCTCTAGGATTTGTCAGTACATCTACACATAAAGTTTCTCCCAATGTCTATTTCAACCTTAAAAGCCAAATGTAAACTTAACCCGAAGTGGCTCTCCAGTGCTTGATTATCTTCAAGTGTTAATATATCCAATCCAAACAACTTCATGGAACCTTGTTAGCCAGAGCACCACTTATTATAAAGATGGGAAAAGCCTTGATGTCCTCATGTGAAACCTGCTGCTCTCAAAACACATTCACGTTGAAATAAGCTGGACATTGAATGTATCAGTCCAATCACACTGGCCAGTTTTGATCATATTGACACTTTTAGTCAATATGCCACAGTCACCACTTTTCACACTGCCCCACCACCTGAACAATGGACAGAGTCAGAATCCTCCACCCAGATCAATATTAGTATGTTCCAGTCACCTCTGGGTGTAATTAATGCAACCCAGCC